>VMDR010024618.1:0-14915 GCA_007922815.1 Macrotus californicus | reverse complement strand
TCAGCTTCATTCACAACTTTTTGTGGAACGTTTCCATGCACCAGCGACATTGCTAGTTGTTAATGATGCAAAGTTGAGCAATGCACAGGTCTTGTTTGGAAGAAAGTTACAGACTGATGAGAAAAATGTACTTAAATTATTACAGTGAAATGGAATAAACACAATGATGGAGTAAGCGATAGGTGGAAGGCTGGCACATGCCAGAGGGAGTGGGCAGTTGTTTGGGTGGCTCATGGAAGCACCACAGACGGGAGCTCTCTTCCAGAATGAGTGGGAGCTCATCCGAAGCCAGGCTCCAGGGGAGGGACTGGCGGCTTCCGGAGCGGAAATGGCAGGTGGGAAGGCATGGAGATGTGGAACAGTGTGCCATATTCAGCAGGTGGACAGAATTCTGTTGACAGCTCTGGAGGACAGAATTTGTATAGGGAGGGGGTAGAGACTGAGGAACAAGAAGAAGGTAGAGCAAGTTTCCGGAAGGCCTTGTAATTGCTAATAAAGGATTCAAACTTTGTTCTTCGGGCAAAGAGGAGTTTCGAGTGTGTGTAATCTGGGGAACATGGGACATGGTCAGATGTATGTGAAAGAAGGTATTTTTTCTCTCTTTGTTGCTTTCCCCACAATTCTCTTTGGTTCCTCTTGCTTGTGGTCTATAACAGAGAAAAAAGATTTCTGTCATGAGATAGGCAAGAGAGGCAGGGAACAAAGTTGCATTTTGCCAAGTGATCAAAGATAAACCAGTTGCTTCAAAACCAATGATTTTCCCCAGAAGAAAAATATCAGGAATGGAATATACCACAGAGTAACCTTAAACTGAATTAAAAAAAGGACTATTATTTCATATGAAAAGCATTCATCAGTGGAAATTAAAATGAGATTTCAGGATAATTTTAATAACCCATAAAACGCAGGATAGTTATTACAACCCAAAGTTAAAATAAGAAGGAGAAAACTACATTGCCAAGGTAATCTGTGAGATAAAAATTAAAACTGTTTTTAATGAAGCAACCGAACTCTTACGGAGAAGTTCATCGATAATGGGGTCCACTGCAGTTTGAGAGGGCCAGCCCCTCCTGCCCCGTGAGCACATGTTGTCATTGAGTTTCCCCATTTATTACAGTCACTTCCATTGTGTGGGAGCGGCTGAGGTTTCGGCTTTGGGGGTTGGTCCTCTGCTGATGGGTGGGGGATAGATGAGATCATTTGCTGGGTCACAGTAATAGATTTTCCACTCTCTGGGGACTATCTGTTTAATCAGATGATGGCCCATTACAGGTGTATTGATCCGAGAGCTGAAATATTTGCAGCTGGGTAGGCCGACTCAAATGCCTTTGACTTTGACACCCAGGTTGTGCTGATGTTCAGTGTGATCTAGTGATTTCTCAACATCGACGTTCCTCTTCCTCCATACTCCACATCTATCTCCCAAAGATAATAATGACAAAATAGTTCCAAGAGTGAGTCCATTGATCTACTTGAGAATCCATTTTGGAGATTAATCAACCTGAAGTTCAAGGAAGTCTCTAACTGCCTTCCAGCCCCATGTCATAAATTTTGTTCATATTGGATTATTACTGAATTGAAAGCCTTATCTCCAGGATAAATTATTCTACTTTCTGCAAGTTTCATTCTTCCTCTCTGTTTTCTCCCTTCTGATGATATTTCTAATTTTTTCCTGTTTCTCCTAAATTTGGGAGCACAGAGCAGAATCTTGAATGAATGACCTCAATCAATGCAATTATCCTTTATTTGCGAGATACTTAACCTACTAGAAGAAGAAGGAAAAACAACAAAAGATGGAAGTTTGTTGGGTGTTAAAAAGAATTTGTTTCTGGCCAAAATAGAAACACCAATGATGTGAGAATATGAAATGCCAAGAGCTCAGAAGAATTCTAAATAGTCTTTGTTTCCATAAGGCTGGAAGTTAAGGCTTGACTGTCTAGTGGCGGGGTCACTCATCCCATGTTCGTCTAGGGCCTTGGTTATTTTGAATGAAATGAACAAAAGCAATGACAAAACCAAGAAAGTCAACAAATATTTTTTCAAAAAAGTACATTATCTTCTAGGCCACTAATCAGTTTTTATACCACAGACCATTTTTATTATACAGTAAACCATTGTTTATTTTCTATCTGTAGTTTGTATCTATCTTTTTTATCATGTGATAATAAAAATAACATTAATAATAATACTAAAAATAATGATAGGAACTGGATCATGTCAGAAATGCACTGGACTTGATGTCAGAAGATGTGAGTTGATATAGATCTGGATCTGTCACTTACAAGAAGTGTGAGTCTGCCTGGCAGCCTACCCCCGATAAGTTTATTTTCCCTCTCTGTGAAATGGGCCTCTCTTGCTGCACTGCCTATTTCATGGAGCAGATGTGAAGATCGAACTTGTTAACAGATATGAAAAAACTTTGAGACCTGTAGAATACTAACCTATTTTTATTTGTAAATATTTTCAACCTGTTTCTTCTGAAATGTCTCCTCTACTCAGTTTGCTTGCTTGTCAATTTACTTTTTATTTATTTCTTCATTTGCATCATACTTTCTAAAAAATTTACTGATTTGATGCAAACTCCGTCATACAGATTCATGTATCTCCTTTTCTCTAAACACCCAAAATAAGTATCACGCCATGTTACCCAGGTTGCTATAAATTTAAGATAACCACTTGTTAATTATTAATCATCAAAAGAAAACTGAAAAATTAATAAGAATACATGTTTCTCAATATTTTCTGAGTACTTGACTGGACAATTCAACATCTTGGTAAGTCACTGGGCTTCTTTTTTTTTTAAAGATTTTATTTATTTATTTTTAGACAGAGGGAAAGGGAGGAAGAAAAAGAGGGAAAGAAACATCAGTGTGTGGTTGCCTCTCATGCACCCCCAACTGGGGACCTGGCCTGCCACCCAGGCATGTGTCCTGACTGGGGATCAAACCAACAACCCTTGGGTTCTCAGGTCAGTGCTCAATCCACTGAGTCACACCAACCAGGGCTCAATAAGTCACTGGGCTTCTTAAATTGGAAATATATTAAAATTTTAAATCTTACCTTGGCTGTTTTCAAAGTATTGGATATTTTTAAATCCCTGTCCATCTTCTTGACTGGATTCAACTAGTAGGTTGGTACTGGAAGGGTAAATTGTGTGTGAAACACATTTTCTGGTTCACTGATATATATGTCATGTGAGTAAGGTCCAAAGCCTTATTAAAGCCCTGGTATATTATGATTCTGCCTCATTTTTAAATCTATCATCCTTAACATCTAGCACAAGGAATGAGACTCCTTGGTAGTATCTTTATAGGGTAGTAAGTGGCAATACTTTGTAAGACACATGGACTCTGTCTTGTTCACTTTATTTATGTGGTAGATTACTAAAAACTTTTTCATCATCTTTCCAGGTAAAAAACATCTTATGGAACTGAAACTGCAAAGTCATTATTAAATGTAGACATAATTCATTCAGCCACAGATCATCAAATGTAATATCAGCTTTAAAAATTAATTCTGATAAAATTCTATATAAGCAAACTATCTAGATTGGTCTATCTTTATATCTGCCTATCATCTACTGAAGACTAACAGAATGCGGGGAGGAGTCCCATGAGGTGTTTTTAGTAGCATCCTTATTGATGTATAATTCGCATCCCATAAAGTTCACCCTTTTAAAGTGCACACTTCAGTGGTTTTTAGTATATTCATAGAGTTGTACGCCCATCACCACCATCGAATTCCAGGACATTATTATCACTGAAGAAGAAAACCTCATAGCCATTGAGTAGTCGTCTCCCACTTCCCCTTCACCCCAGCCCTGGCAACGATCATCTACTTTGTCTCCAAGAGTTTTCCGAGTACGAACATTGCATATTGGTGGAATCACACAATATGTGGCCTTTTGTGTCTGGCTTATTTTACTTATTATGATGTCTTCGAGTTCATCTATGTTGTAATACTATTGCTATTTCATTCCTTTTTTATGCCTGAGTAGTATTTCACTGTATGGATATACCAAGTTTTGTCTATCCATTTCATGAGGTCTTCCATCTCACAAAAGTACCTAATCAATCCCTCCTCCAGCTCCCAGAAGAGAACGCTTCTGGTGGAGAAATGAACCATGAATGACAGCTCCTTTATTCATATTAATTAAGGGGAAGAGGCCCATTAGTACATACCACACCATGTTTGAAGTTATAAAAATATGTTTCTTTTATAGACTTTTCTTCTCCTGTACTGCTAATTAAGTCTTGATTTCCTATACCCCTGGGAACTGATTGATTGATTAATTGATATGGTGTCCATAGCTACATTCCTTCCCTGGATGAATGTCTGCTTGAACTCACCTTTTTCTATCTCTCCGTCCTGGGCTCACACGTTATGTTCCAATAACACCCACCTTCTTTGAGTATTTCAAATACAGCTAACTCTGGCCTTAGGTCTTCGTATGTGCTGTACCCACTTGGAGTGGTCTTCACTCTATCAGGTTTTAGATCTCAGTTAAATGTCCCATATCTCAGAAGGTCCTTCCCTGAATGCCCCACCTCCCACCCAGTTATTCTTTTTTATGGTACTCTGTACTTTTCCTCTACAGCACTTAAAACAATTTGTAATTGTGGATTTATTTGTGGGCTCTGCAATCTAACCTCCACTAGAATGTTGAGTCCAAGAGAGTGGGACTTTTTTTTTAAACCTGATTTTTTTATTCCTCAGCATCTAAAACAGTTTCTAGCACACAGTAGGCGCCAATAAATATTTGCTCAGGAAACAATTGGTTTTAGTTACCACCTATATCCTGATGACCCCGACTTGGAGTCCCAGACCTACCTGACGCTCCGTTCTCGTGGGGCTGCCATCTTGCTCTGTTCTTGTGGGGTTGACATCTGTGTCTGGATGTTCCCCACATGCACCAAAGTCAGCATTTCTAAAACTGGGCTCATTATCTTTCCCCTCCAACCCTGCTTCTATCTGCCCTGTTTAATGACTTCTTATTATCCAGAAACCTGAACATCACCTTAGATTATTTTCTCTTTATCCCTTCATATCTAATTGATCATACAGTCCAGTTGATTCAGTCTGCTAAACATCCCTTTAATACGTTTTATACTTCCACCACCACTACCTTAGTTCAAGTTTTAATTTTTTCCTCAATAGTGCAATTGTGGTAACTTCCTAACTCCTGTCTCTCTCTGTGTCTCTTTGGTTTTATTTACTACATACTTCACACCACTGTGATTTTTTTTTTGTCTGAAATCTGTGTCACTCTGCTTAAAAGCCTTTGGTGATGATCCATGTCTGCAGGTGAGGTTCCAACTCCATTACTTGTCCTGTAAGACCCTGCCTGCCTCTTCAACATTAGCAAGAGTCATTGTATCACTTACTCTAATTATGCCAGGCTTCTTTTGGTCCCTCAAACATGCTATTTTTCAAAGTAATGCACCCTTTTCCGTAACGTTCACTCTATCCACAATGTCCTCTTTTTCTTGTTCGCTTGTAAACATTTTTTCATTTTTTTAATTTATTGTTGTTCAGTTACAGTTGTCCCGCCTATTTCCCCATTGCTCACCTCTGTCCCATTGCCCCTCCTCTACTCCCACAGGCAACCCCCACCCATTTCCATGCCCATGAGTCCTCTATTCATGTTCCTTTGCTTTCCCCTTTCCTTTCTTTCCCCGGTAGTCCCCCTCCCTACCCCCTTTGGTCACTGTCAGTTTGTTCTTTACTTCCAAGTCTCTGGTTGTATATTGCTCATTTGTTTGTTTTGTTGATTAGGTTCCACTTATGGGTGAGATCATATGGTACTTGTCCTTCACTACCTGGCTTATTTCGTTAGCATAATGCTCTCTAGTTCCAACCTTGCTGTCATGAAGGGGAGTAGCTCCTTCTTTCTTTCTGCTGCGTAGTATTCCATTGTGTAAATGTACCACAGGTTTTTTTTATTTATCATTGTTCAGTTACAGTTGTCCCACCTTTTTCCCCACCTTGCTCCACAGTTTTTTGATCCACTCATTTACTGATGGGCACCTAGGTTGCTTCCAGCACTTGGCTACTATAAACCATGCTGCTATGAACAGTGGGGTGTATAGGTTTTTTGGATTGGTGTTTCAGGATTCATAGGATATAGTCCCAGCAGTGGGATTGCTGGATGGAAAGGCAGTTCCATTTTTAGTTTTTTGAGGAAATTCCATACTGTTTTCTACAGTGGCTGAGCCAGTCTGCATCCCCACCAACAGTGCGCTGAGGTTCCCTTTTCTCCACAACTTCACCAGCACTTATTGTTTGTTGACTTGTTAATGATGGCCATTCTGTCTGGTGTGAAGTACTATTTCAATGTGGTTTAAATTTTCATCTCTCTGAGGGCTAGTGATACTGAGCATTTTTTCATGCATCTCTGGGCCCTCTGTATGTCCTCCTTGGAGAAGTATCTATTCTCTTTCTCTTGTTTGCTCGCAAACTTATAGTCATCATTTATAATTCTGCCCAAATGCCATCTAGTCCTTTAAAATTTGCTTAACTACCCTCAGAAAAGTTAGAGTTCCTACTGTGCTCAATGACACTGTGTATTTACCTAAACAATAGCTTGTACCACATTGCTTTAGCCGTTGTAGTAAATGTCCCTCCCTGATACCACACATGAGTTCATCAAGGGAAAAACTGAGTCTCTTGAGGACTCACACTTTGCACGATGGTAGACTTGGGTTGAAACCCTGACCCTTATTTGCAGTTCTTGGCTCCGGCTAAGGCATTTAACATCTTGAGTGAGGAGATGTGTGTAAAGTGCCTCATACAGTACCTGAGGTCCAGTGAATGTCTAACATTAATAGTAATTATTGATTATATTATTTTTAATAGTAGTAGAAGTGACTATACTGTCCTTAGGGTAGGACAGTGACTGATATATGATAACAACATTTGTGGGATCCATAATTAAATAAAAATTTATGTTTATTTTTAGTGAATCATGATCAAACTGCCATAAAATGAAAACAGATGTAAACGTAAAGTTGTGAGCTGGGTCCCGAAAGACAATCACACAAATGTGAATGGAACAGATAGGACTTTATTCAGAGAGAGCTGAATGAATCAGCCTTTCTTTCACCCTAACTCTGCCGAAGACAAAATCTGAACATTCTAGAGAATTTGTAAAAGACTCCATGATCCCTGAGGTGGGTCCTGGCTAAGCTATTTACCGAAGTTATGGTTTCTGGAGGCATCTTCTAAAATTGTGTGCACATGATATTAATAGGAGCAAAGCATGCAGACACATTTGGGTTTTGGGAATGGATGTCACCAAGAAAGGCTGTTGGGAAAGGAAGTATGATTGATGGAGACTGTCTGGGCATGCTGCGCTGAAAGACCTAAGTCTTAATGCTGGGTGAGCCACTTGACCTCTTTAGATTTCCATATTTTATGTGCAGGACTGGAAGTTTGGTATGGCAGGTCCCTTAGGTTCTTTTTAACTTTAACATTTTAAGGTTACATGAGTCCCTCTTCAAGTAAGGGGCTGTCGGTGATGTCCCTGAGCAAGAAAACACCTGAGCAATGAAGACCCATTTATTTCATGAGAACTAACTGATGCTGTTTAGTGCAGTGTGAGATTTTAACTTTTGCTTCCTTTATTATATTATTTCACCAAAATTAAGGTACCAAAAACCTTCTATCACAGACCAGTCTTTTCTACTTTTTAACATTTGGTCTGGCAACAATAAAACTGTGTAAATTATTCATAATCCTATCACTCATATAGACAGTGAAAACCAGAAGGATGGAGGAGTAAAAATTAAATGCCATTGGAAATGGCCACCAATAGAGTTGCATAGGAATTCAGACAGATAGAGCCTTGAAGAGTGGGCCTGATATGAATATGAAATGTATATGAAAAGGCCATTCATATCATTTAGAAAGAACAAGGAGAGAAAAGTACAACATGACAGTTCTGCAGTTCTGGGAGTGGGCTGAGAGATAGTCTAATTTGCATGAAGTATAGGTGATAGTTGGTAAGATTAAAAATATAGTATTATGCTAAGTGAAATAAGCCAGGAGGTGAGAGACAAATACAAAATGATCTCACCTATGAGTGGAACCTAATCGACAAAACAAACAAGCAAGTAAAATAGAACCAGAGACGTGGAAATAAAGAACAATCTGACAGTGACCAGAGGGGAGGTGGGAGGGGATAATGGGGGAAAGAAGGGGAATGGTTGTCAAGGCACATATATAAAGGACCCATGGACAGAGACAGCGAGGGAGGTGGGAGGTGGGTAAGGCAGGGGAGAGGAATGTGGTAAGGCAGGGGACAACTGTAACTGAACAACAATTATATATATATATATTTATAAGGCCAGATTACAGGCCAATTGAATGTATATATAATCTTTACTTCCAAGACTTATGCTGGACAAAATCCTCTTTGGTGGCAGTTTCCTTACCGGTTAAGACAATTGGACTAGATTACCTGCAATACTCCATTCAATGATAATGTTCTTTAATTTTATAATTCTCCAGGATGCCTGGATCAACAAATGATAAGTATTCCTGCTACCTTAGAGATAGATAGATAGATAGCTAGATAGAGAATTCCCAATTGTTTTCAGAAGATTAAGAGAGTAAAGAATGACCTTAGTAATTTTGACTCCAATCTGAATTATTTTTTAAAAACTGTGATGTCCAACTATGTGCAGAAAACTCTTTTGTGCAACATCATTCCTTGAAGAAACACATATCAATTATGAATATATTGCAAGGCAACTTGTTACTGGTAATAAAATGTAATTGACAGCTGGTCTTACTGGGAGTTATGGCATTTAGTAGTAAAAAGAAAGAAAAGGGAAGGAAAAAGGGCATGACCCCAGACGGGCTACTCAGGACTTCCCTTCACACCCCTCCTCAGTTGCCTGCCAGGGCTCGCGTGGTGACAGAGAGCTGTGATGCCTCCATCTTTTCCTTTAAGCTACAAATAAATGGCCCATTGAAATGGGCTTCACGGCAAGTGCTACACTGACCTGAGATTAACATTTAATTGGAAATTCTCTTTTCCTTGGGGCCAGTTGGAATCATGTGAAGTCATTTCTCAAATAGAAAGAGGCAGTTCATACTAGCGGGAAATGCAGCCATTCGGTTATCCTCTATTAGTTGGGAAACATGAAAAGCTTATTTTCTGAATAAGTAATTTATGCACATGGCACAGATATTAAAACATATATATAGTAAGTATCCCTGAACTCCCTCTTCAGCCAACCAGAGACAAACCCTTCCTAGGCAGCCTTCCAAAGACAACTGTGCATGGGAAAGAATTAGAACTTGCGTTCTTATAATGTCACGCTCATTACATTTTTGGCTTTTCCAATCCCAGCCACGGCTGTGTTTGCTCCTTCAGATGGAGCGCTGCCTTCCCAGGGGTGCCTGGATTCTGGGTCAGGGCAGGGCTCTTTGGCTTAGTGCTCTGTGCTCTTAGGAAAGTCCCTTGAGTACTCTGAGCCTCAACTTCCCTTTCTGTAAAGCAGAAGCAGTAGTTCTTTCCCTAGGCACCTCTCCTGGTTTTTGTGAGAGGTTAATGCACTAGTGGCTGTGGAAGTGTTTTAAACAATGGAGAGTTATATAAATATGGTTTGAGAAGAGAGTAGTGATTGTTGAGAAGTTAGGAAAAATTCTCTGACACTTGATATCTTGGATGAAACTGTCTAATAAGCTCATAGATGTGTAAATAAGATTCAGAATTGAATTCTGGTTATCTATAAACAAAAGATAATCTATTACAGACATATAAATATACATCTCTGAGAAAGATGTAAATTGAATTCTGATTATCTATAAACAAAAGATAATCTATTTACAGATATATATAGATATAGATATAGATATAGATATATATTTAAAGATTTTATTTATTTTGGGAGAGAGGAGAAGAGAGAGAGAAAGAGAGGCAGAGAAACATCAGCGTTGGTGGCCTCTCCCCATGTGTCCCCAACTAGGGACCAAACTGGCAATCCAAGCATATGCCTGACAACCTTTCACTTTGTGGGATGATGCCCAACCAAATGAGCCACACTGGTCCAGGCGTGCAGACATAGAAATAAGTAACATAGCTCTGAGGTGTGTCATTTAGAGAAGGAGTCAGCAAAGTTCCTCTGTGAAGAAACTGGAGAGGGAATATTTGAGGCTAAGTGGACTGTGTGTTCTTTGTTGCCACTACGTAACCCTGGCCTAGCATGAACACTGCCTCCGACAGGGAACAAACAAATGAGCAAAGCTGGTTTCTAATAAAACTTTATTTACGGACACTGAAAATGGAATCTCATATGATTTTCACTTAATGCAAAACATCATTCTCTTTATCATGTTCCAACTATTTAAAAGTGCAAAAACTATTTTTTACTCTCAGCCCACACACATTTGGGCTGCGGGCCAGGTTTGGCCTGTCAGCCATAGTTTACCAAACACTAATTAGAAAAATTTGTTTCAAGAAAAATGAACTGTTACCCACCAAAATTTTTATTTACTCACTCACATATTTCACATAGTCTATGCAGAGTGGCCTGACTGTGCAGAGGTGGGTGGGCCCGTTATCCTCTGAGCCCCATTCTGCTTTCTGCCACGCGAGGAAGACTCATGTGCAGTCTTTTAGGAGCTGTCCTCCCCTCTCGTCTCCTGGTTCAGTGGTTCTGGAAAACTTCCCACTCTTGGGGTCCATCTTTACTTCTAACTTGATACATAAAATGTACCTGTGAAAGCCCCTCTCCCAGCAAGCTTTCGCCATCTAATATTTTAAATACATTTATAACTAGAGCTTGATTTCTCCGTCGTGGTGGTTTCAATTTTTCTTGGTTCTTAAGTTTTTCTGTATTAAACAAGCTGTTTTGGATGTGCATTAATTCTTCAGTGCCTCCTGGGTATCACTTGGGGCACTGCCATGTTATCGCTGCACTGCCCGGTGAATCGGAAAACGTTTTAATTCGATGGAATTTTTCCTACCCAATACTCCCACGAGCGTGGGCTGCAACTCATACTAAATGAGCACATCTATAAAACGGAATTAATCCCTACCTTGTGGGCATGTGGTGAAACTTAATTAGTTAATGCTTCTAAAGAAATTTCAAATCCGTGGATGAAATGTATTATTCAATTGCTAAGAGCTATTATTGTTTATTATTTCCTCTAGATATTTCCCAGTGGATGCTTTGCTATTAGGATAAAATGGCAGTAATTTGGAAACAAGTTGACATCTGAGTGTGTTTGCAGAGTGCAGGAAGCTACAGGTTGCGTTTTAATGAAATCTTTTCTCCCTTCACCCCATCATTAGGTGCACAGTTATTACCTGCTTCTAGATGTTCATATGATTTATTAGTATTTAACAGTAACATTGCTGTCAGGGTAAGAAAGGATCAGTGGGAATTTTTTTTTCCAATTACATCAAGTGATTCAGTAACATATCTATGTTTATAATTTTCTTAATGCTAAGTCTGTGTCTAAAGTGAGTAAAAAAGATGTTTCTAGTAATTTGCTAATAGCTGTAATTGACCTTTCACGTGGATCCACATTGTAATCTGGATAGGAGCCATTGGAGACAGCCCCCAAGTCACTCTTCCATGATGGGTAAGTGAGCTTGGAAGGAGCTGCAGCTTTTGGATGTTGTACCGTTTGATGCCCACTTGCAAACCTGTGAGAGCCAGCCAGTGCGTTATAATAGAAGGAACGCTGGGCTGGAGGCAAGCAACCCCTCTAGAGACTCAGCTTTTCCCCTTCTTGGCAAGTTTCTTCTCTCTTTGGGCCTCAGGCTCCTCATTAAGTTGGAATATACCATTGGTTTTGAACTGTAACACCCGTTGCCATGTAAGACTCAGAACAGATGTTTTAGGGCCTAAGTATTTTCCAAACAAACACTGAAGATTTATAATCCCAAAAGACCTCATTTATTGCCTTTTCTTCTATATGTTAAGGTTCCTTTTAAATTTGCATCTACATATTTTCATTGCTTAGGAAAAATTTTCAAAGGCACTCTGTGATCCAAAAGATCCCTGCTGGCTCTGTCAGCCTGTGATCCTGCATCTCAAACGAAGCCGAGTGACACACACATGCACACACACAGCGACTGAAAACAGTATTTGAAGATTTCAATCATGGGCTGTGGGACCAAAGACAAGTTTAATTCTGCAGGCTTATGTGCCAGAGAACTTCTGTTAAATGATAAAATATTCAATGAATAAATAAATAGCATTTGAAAGGCACATGCTCTGTGAAGCTGTGACTGGAATGCTTGGCAAATTACCTGCCTTAATTTTTCTCAATATCGATTCCCTCCTCAGTATTTGGTGTAGCCAAATTCTCACTTCCAAGATCTCTGGGTGCATGTGAAGTCACGCAGGTGTGGCTGAATGGGGAAGAGCTGTGACATGCGGGCGTAATGCCTGCTGTCCGGGGAGTGAGGTAAGGCCCGGAGAAGAATGGAACTCAATGACCTGTGTTATATTAGCTCTTTTTATTTCGCGAGGTAGAGGCTTTTCAAATGCTAGTTCCAGTGGCTGTTTACTCTCCCGCTGTGGAAACTTCATAGTTCTGACCCACAGAAATAACGGCACATGTAACTGTTAAACGCTGGCCTTTCAATTGCTGTACAGGATAAAATGGTAGGCATATATGCAGTATGTGTACATATCTGTATTCATGTATATGTGTGTATATGTTCATACACACATATACACGTGTACTTAAAGGCAGAAATATGATCTAATTTTGTTAGTGCGAACAGGTTTTGATTAACACATTAAAAAAGTGCTCAGAATCACCTGTTGATAGCACTCCATCTTGGGTCCTGTAGGTTGAAAAATAACTCCACTCTTAATATTTTGTGTGACCCACTGTATTACCCATCTGAAAGCCAGACTTCCCAGGATGCTGTCATCATTGTCTGTCATTTGGGAAGATGAATTTGCGGACACTGTGACAGGGGCATGACCGTATCTGCTGCTCCTTGTAGGCCTGAAATTTTGAGTTGTTTGTACAAGGCAGAGACTCCTTCACCCGGCGTTTCCCACCATGCACTGCCTGTGGCACACATAGGATAAAATGGTTAAAGGATAAAATGAAAGGATAAAGCCAGAGGATAAAATGAAAAATCTGCCACTGAGGAGCCCCTGTTCTGCAACAGACTGACTTGTGAGCTTGAACACGTGCTGTTTCCAGTGCACATCTCAGTCTCCTCATGTGTGAAAATGTGGACACTGTGCCAGAAGATATTTAAGGCCTTCCATTATCAGGCACAGGGCAAAGTTAAGCATTGGGTGGGTTCACTTTGTACTTAGCTAATGCCCAACAATGACTATTATGAGTATTGACCTTGTGTTACACATTGTGCTAAGAGCTTTACTTTCATTGTCTCTCTAAAACTTGACCATTCCTGAGGATACTATTGTTCCAGTTGAACAGAAGAGGAAAACGAGGATTGGAGTAGGGAGCTCTCATTCTGAAAGGCGCAGTCAGCCAACAGCAGAAAAAAAAATTAACCCGAGGCAGTCAGACGCCAGAGCTCACAGTGCAGTGTCAGGGCCGTTTTGGCTTCGGCTGTTTTGGGCACTATGCTAGACCTGTCACAGGCCACAAATGCCAATAAGACACAGTTTCTGTCTTCCCAGAGCTTACGGTTGTATTTTTGCTGAAAAGAAATGCGAGTGGAAGGGTTAAGAGAACTGCCCAGCAGCCAGTGCGTTGGTGGCCAAAGGAAAGGTCCTGAGAGGAGAGCAGTAGGCACTTGGCACCACTGAGGTGTCATTACAAAACCAGCCAAAAGCATTGTCAGCATCTAGCAAGATTTCCTTTGCCTTTCCAAAGAAATTGGAGCAGGAGAGAAATGTGATAGAAAGAAGAATAAAGGAAACAGCTATTTATCAGATGTGTTCTCAGTCATCTGTGGTGGGGCTGAGCTGACAACCTATGATAGTCAGGCCAGAGGGGGTTTGCCAGGTAATTCTGAGCAACCCCGTGGGTCTTTGGCTTCCTCCCACCTGCCTCGTCAGTAGCGCCCTCTCAGTGCTATTGCCCTTCTCGTCTCTCTGACTTTACAAACACCGTGTCCACCTAGAATAGGTCTGCGTTGCCCTTTGTGCCTTCAGTTTAGGATTATGCAATGGCAGAGTTTTAGGACAGGCCTCTTTGATAACATCTGGTTTTTCTCCTGGACACCTGAGTCATTGGGGAAAAGTCCCCTGAAGTCACCTCTGCTGACCAGCATGGCTAAGTCACCTCATGGCAGAGAAGGACTCAGCAGGTGGAGCAGCCAATAGCTATGACTCCCTCCCCTTCCCAAATCAACTCTGACATACCCACTCGTACCCACGTGTTTGCAGGAGACCCGCCATCACCATATCCCTGACTCATGGAGAGAAGAAATGTCATCTTGGAAGAGATTTATGAACCCATTTGGTAAGGGTTGACTTGTGCAGATTTCAACAACAGGAAATGATGATGCTTTATATTGGAAATTTTGCAATTTTGTAATTATATTAGTCGTTGAAAATTTTGCAGTGTTTTTCAATAGAACTTGCTGCAGTGATGGAAGTGTTTCATATCTATGCCGTCCCACACTGTAGTCACTGGCCACAGGTGACAGTTGCACCTTGAAATGTGGGCCTTGCAGTGATACTGAGGACATGAACTTCAAGTTTTATTTAATTTCAACTAATTTAAATTTAAGTGGCCACAGGTGACTAATGACTGCCATGATCCTACCCTTTGCAACAGCATGGATGGAACTAGAAAGCATTATGCTAAGTGAAATAAGCCAGGTGGTGAGAGAGAAATACCACATGATCTCACCTTTAACTGGAACATAATCAACAAAAGAAATCAGCAAACAAAATACAACCAGAGACATTAAAATTAAGAACAATCTAACAATGGCCAGAGGGGAAGGGGGAGGG
>VMDR010024616.1:0-14620 GCA_007922815.1 Macrotus californicus | reverse complement strand
GCAGTAATTGTTTTTTACCTGGTGTTTCAAATAAAGAAGTTTTTGTTAATAGAAGATATCAATGTCATTACTTGACTAGCATTTTAGGGAAGAGTTGAAACTGCAGATGCAAAAACACATTAAAGAAACTGAAAATAGGAGAAAAAAATTTAGTGTTGATTGCAACACAACTAAATATTTTCATTTAGCTGGTATTTTTTCATGTGTATATGACCAATATGCCCTATTATTATATTCTATTATTACAGTAAAATAATTTTGCATGTCTAATAATATTTGAGATATGAGAGTCCAATACAATGCTTATTTCACTCTGTGTAATTTCAAGATGGTGATGATCATTTTTCCTTCAGAGACTCTTCAGTTATTTCCTATTTCTGTCTCTGACCAAATCAGGCCTGGACGAGTTTGCTCTGCATCTGTCTTGACCTCCAGCAGACAGAGAGTCTCAGATCTAGGCCCCTGCGTCTGACCCTGTAAGCCAGGATCCCTGCTCTGTCGCTGCTAACGGGTAAGTCAACAGCATACTTTCGGTTCCTCTTTTCTCCTGGCCCGCTTCCACACACTCTATTGTGTCGATCAGTCGCGTATGTTCTTACAGGAGTCCCAATCAAAGCAGCCACTGTTTACCTGATGCAAATCTGCCATAGGTGACTCTACCCCTTTGGCCCTTTCTTTCCTGGAAAACAGAGATGGGAGGCATTTTGTCTATGCACTCTGTTCCCCGCTTAAGATGAGCCATAAGGGATTTCTAGGCTCTCCAAAATTTTCACCACCACTAGGGCACCGGGCTGCTTGACAAGATGCCAACACGTTGTCAACAAAATTCCAACAGTTAAGTCATTATCCTACCACTCACTATTCGTGTTGTTTCTTGTCCTCATTTTAATGAGGTGTCGGGCTTCAGTGATCCAATCTGCATGCAAGTTCTCTGCAAAATTCTAAGACAATGATATAATGAGGAAGCAAACTCCTCTTACTCTTGGAACATTTTCTGAAACCCAGCCCCTGATAATCAGTAAGTGTAACTGAATCTGAGTCAGGCAAGTGCTAATGAGCAAGCTGCCTTTGATGACACATGCATAAATTAGCGACTGAAGTGGGAAAGGAAGGGATGCTGCTTCAATCTGAGGCTCTTGGCCTGCTGGAATGAGAGCGCCCCAATCTCTCTAACCTTGTGCAGGGAGCCACAGGGAGCACAGTGCTGCTTGGTTATTATCCGGCTATTTGTTAATATCCTTCAGTCAAACAGAGTTCTGGGGAGTATTGTTTGGACAACATGATTTTACTCATTCCAAAGAGGTGATGATACATGATCCCAAATCCTGTTTTTGGAAGCTTGCCATTCTTTGGCTAAATGAATAGGTAGACATCCGAAGGTGTGATGGACACATCAGGACACATACACACAGACACGCACACACACACACGTGTACCTTTTAACACACAGAGAGTACTTCCAGTTAAAAATAGTGCTCTAGAACTTGAACTTCAGTGAAATCTGTAAAGTGCTACAGTTTCTTTTGAAGGAACAAGAAGAGATAAAGGTCAAAGGAATTTCAACCAAAATTTAATGCATACCATTCCACAGAGGATTTGAAATGATTTTTATTGTCTATTTAATTTGCTTGCCTTTAAGCTAGCGTAGATATACTTGAACTTTAAAGCCTTTTCATATGTTTGTACACCTAATATTTCTGAACATGTTACTGGAGTTTTTTAAAGATTGTTTAATTCACATACTTTTCTTTGATCATCACAAATGCCTCCTTGATTATTAAGAGTTACAATATAATCCACTTCATATTCTTGTTTGTTAACCATCTAGTATTTTTTTGTAAGTTAAATTATCACTGCTATTTCTGGTTTTGTAAAAGTTATCAAGTTTAGCGGCATGGACTTCAAAAGTCCAATTCTCTGTACTCCTGAGCGGGTGCCAAATATGGACTCTTTGGCTCCTTCCTATATTCAAAGGAAACACATGTGTCTTTCACTCTGCTCAGCTAACATTTCCTTTCCAATTTCTCTCTCTATGCCTTGGTACTACCAGTTTTTCTATAATTCTAAACTTATGTGGGGTTTACGTTAGCTTGCTGGTTTATAATTGTTTTATCTTATATAGATCAAGCACGAGGAAGTAACAGGCTCTGTTCTGATTTGTATAAGCAATATCACAAACATTTCCTTAAAGATTGAAATAAACTATACTACATGTTTTCCATGTTCATTGGCATCTCAGAGGTAAATATTTTTGTCCTATTAAGACATTGTTTCTTCTTAAACTATAAAATGTCTTTTTAGTCTTTCCCAGTAAGTAATTAAATCTTTCATCAGCCCCCCACCCCCCACTTTGAATGGCCTAGATAAAAACACAGCTCTCTGAATCCCACTTACTAAAGAATAATAAAGGTGAAGTCAGTCTCTTAGGAGAAGAATGTATCTATCCAGTGTCGCTTTCATAACCATCAAGTAACAAAACCTACAGGGAAATATTTCCCCTCTTCTCCACAGGAAGTACTGAATCAAAGCATTTTCATTAAAGCTAATATGAAATGACAGAAAGAAGAGAAAAGGAGAATGCTTCTTGTTTATTTTACTTATTTTTGCCGCAGATCACATATTGATAAAGCAATTTCGAGGACGGATGCATGATATAATACAGTGAAATTGACTTTTGTTTTTTATAACCACATGCCCGCGTTTACACCTGCAGCAATATGCTTCTTGAATAGCTACCTGCAGTTAATTTCAAGTTCCCATTGATCTTTGGTGGCCTTGACAAGTTACAATGACGATAAAGCAGACAACCTGAATTATCAGCATACCAAATAGGATGGGAAAACTTGGTCACGCACAGGCATTTATCTCTGATAATGGATAATGGCAGGCACCAAACTTAAAAACGCATTGTGTGCTTCTCAAGCTAGAACAGATGACAAGGTGAAAAAAAATGCTGTTTATTGTCCTTCTTTTGTGAGGTTGAGCTGCGGAACCACTTAAAATAGCTACAGCCAAGGAGGAAGACATGAACAAGACCTCAGATAATCTCCCATATATGAGTAGAGCCAATAAAAAGGTTTAGAAGATCTAAAAGAAAATTGGCTAAACACCGAACGTACACATACACTCCTGAAAACATGTTTTTGAATCTCGCCACCCTGAGCAGATACGGAGAGGGAAAATATTCTTACGTATAATTCAGTGTGAGTCCCAGGAAGCAGTGAATTCAGCAGAGAATTTCTGGAAGAGACTTAGGCAGGCGAGCAGATGGATCAAGCTAGGTCACATTAGATGGGTAAATATTATTGGTCCTCTTCTGCTACAGAAAACAGGGAAACGAGAGTGCCACGTGGCTGAGGTCCTGTGAAAATTGGCAGCTGCTTTTAGGTTCAAAGAACCTAGAAGAGTTATTTCACTTCTTCTAAGGTTTTGAAATGAGCTTTTTGTGAAGAAATGTTTTCTGTGATTATTTTAGTTAAATACTAATTAGAATCCACCTTAGGCCCTAGTCCCATATGTTTCCTGGTAGTGGACTGGTTTATAGATGTCTCAATGACAAACTGCAAAGTGCCGATTTAGAATTCCCTAGGGACAAATGAAAATAAAAATAAAAGCTGCTGCATGGGAGAAATCAATTTTAAAGTTAAGAGATTTCCAAGTAAAAAGAAAAACCTGGAAATTGTGACATGTCAGCAACATGCTAGAAATTAGAAGGGAAAAAGACATTCAGTAAAAGTCGTGAAGGTGCTTTTCATCTGTTTCAGAGTCAGAAGGGCCAAGGATTCAAGCATGTCCTTTCTGAAATGCTTGAGCTGTTTTCTAGAACCCTCTCGGATGGTGTATTGCATCCTTTCCGGGGTTCAGGCAGTGCGGTGTCTCGTTAGTGTTTTATTTCTTCTCTCGGGTTTGTGGTTCTGCCAAGTGTGTGCTGGGGCCAGATCCCGCACCAGCTTTCCTGAGTTGCCGGTGCACATCCCTCTTAAACTTGGCATTCAGTGAACATCAACTTGATAGCTTAAAATCAATCACATTGAAAGTATTTATAGCATAGAAAACTGAAATACTTCAAATGAGGGTTTCTCTTCTCCCGGAAAGCCAATTGTTCAACATCCATTTGCCCGCCCCTGCCCGGTGTCAGTCTGGTAAGGCATTGTCCTTAGTAGAGATTCAGTAAATGTTTTTGAAAAAATAACAAATTAAGGTTTGGGACTGCAGAAGCATTTGCATAAAGTTAAATGAGAAGACAATTTATCTAGGCTTTTTATATGTATCTGTACTAATAGTCTTCTCCAACTTGTCAAGACAACAGTTGATATGTTATGGGGGACTTACGGATTTGGGGCTGATAATTCAGGCCTATCTCAGTGATAACCTGCATGCAAGATTTTTCTATTCCTCACCCCTAAGGGCACTATAAAAATAATGTGACTTGGGTTATTTTCAAAATGTAAAGCACCCTATGAATATAGAACATATAATAATGTCATTAGCATAGGAAGCTGTCTAAAAATAGATGGTAAGTGGTAAAGGTATGCTCATGTATCATGAGGCTCAGACCTGGAACTACTCATAGTCATATTCTAATAGCTACAGAAGCAGTGATCACATATCTAACCAACAAACAATATTCAAAAATAGTAAAACAGAAATCTAAAGCAGAAACATTCTGCCAGAAGGCCTGTCGGTGTTCGAGGGAGTTGAGGGAGGAGCAGGAGCCAATTTCCATGTTCAGACTTACCAGGTGGCTTGACCCAAAGGACACCAGGCTCTACACTCCACGCGTTTTCCACTTAACCTCTCTTGGTCCAGATGCCCTATTTTGACCTAAAGAACCCAAAAGTGAAACTGGCCTTTAAAATTCTCTTGGTGCCGATGAGGGAGAAGACGACATGGTCATTTGCCTAAGTAGTGCAGAGAGTGAAAAGGACAAACAATGTTTTCCTTTGCACACTCACCCAGACTCAGAATGTTTCTGTATTCTGGTCTGTGTGATACAATGTGAAGAAAATGAAGAGCCAAGCCACAGACTAGGAGAAAATAGTTTCAAAATGGGTATTTGATAAAAGACGTGTATCCAAAATATAGAAAGAGTTTTTAAAATGAAATGATGTGAAAATAAAATAGCCCATTAAAATGAGCAAAAGATTTGTACAGGCGTCTCACCAAGAAAGATAAACAGATGGTGAGTAAGCATATAAAAAGGTTCTCAACATCATATTACATTCAGGAGATGTAAAGTAGAGCATACTACCTTAGAAAGCAAAGGTTTGGGGAGCAGCAGAAAATCTGAGAAAGTACGTGTCCTTTTTACCTTCTGGTAAAAGCACCAGGGAGGGTCTAAAGGTTTTAGTTAATGGCTGGCTAGCCTAAGACAATAGGTTACTTTGCACTTGTGTCCTTTAAAACAGGACATAAGAGCACATGATAATGGAGGTCCCTACTGTTTCACGCTTGAATAAAATTTATTTGCAAGAGAAAGAATGGCTGTTTTTCACATTTGCCTAATGAATGAAACTACAAAGATATTACTCAATGTGAATATCTAAAGGAAGAGATTGCCATGTTTTATCTTATGGTTATGGATTACCTTTGTTTTAAACTCTGTCTAGGGAACAAACTGAGACATTCGTTATGTTCATTTTCTATTTTATGGCCTTTACGGTGGGAAATAAGCTGTCTTTGAAGAGGCCCGAGTGGGATGCTTCCAGGCATTCCTCGTAACTTGTAACACCACGGCCTGAAATGATAGTGATGTATTCTTCACTTAACTTTACCGACTTGCAGGTTTTATTATTAAAGACTACAAAAGAATTGAATAACAGAGACTTGCGGTGGAATAATGTAGCCCTGGATAATGTGAAAGCAGTCGTCCTGTATTGTGTAATTTATTTATTTTTTGTAGGGCAGTCAGAAAATTGCTTTCCTGTCTGGGTTGTTCTGAATTTTACTCCTGCCGAAGCTGTCATTGTTGTCATTCAAACAGGATGGCCATTCACGGGCAGAAGAACTGCACACAGTTTGATTAATACTAATAATTATTTCGCATCAGTGTAGCCTGACCGACTACATCCTCCTTCTTTTCTAAAAGTTTCCTTGTGTTAATTTGTCTTTTAAGTGATAGAGGTTATCCTCAATGTCCTGTGGAGAAAGTGAAATAAGGCAAAATGTCTTATCGTATTATATAAAACCCACGTAAGACTGGTAGTTTGATGCACCGGAATGAGGCACAAGGTACACAGGGCAGAGCATATCTTGTCTGACTCTGATATGGCTTGGCTGCCACTTAATTTGATCTTTATACAGTCCTCCTCAACCTTTAAATTGTCATTATGCACCTTCCATCTGCTGCATAAAGGTGATATAGGCTATTAGGAATTAATGATCTCATCCACATGCACGCCCACATGTGCACAAATGCAGGTGTGCCCGGGGAATGGTGTTCCTCCTGTTCAGGGCTAGTCTCTGCCCCTGCAGGAGTCTTTGGATCCTCTCCCCCTGCAGGTCTGGCTCCATCGGTTGTCAACACCCTTTCAGTCTCCCAGCTTTTCCTTGCCAATGACTTTTTATGTGAATCTATAAACACACCCAAATCTTGTCTCTGGAAACCGGGTGAACATTTCCTACTAGAGAATTCCCTAACACTTATTGCCTTCAAAACCAACTTTTTAAATAGTTTATATTTATTCTCTCACCTTCTTAATACTCAGTTTCCACCCAAATTAATTTGTGGTTTGAGATTGGGACCATTTCTCGGCAGAACTTGGGGGTCCACAGTTACTGCACCATCTTATACTGCCACCAGCAATGCACAGAAGTTCAGTTTCTCCACATTTTCAAGCTATTAGGGTTTCGAGAAAGAGAACTTATAGAATGTATATATTCCTGTGTGCATGGTGCCTGGTACATGAGTTTATGTAAGATTTGCTTTAAGGAATTGTCTCATGCAAATGTGGAGGCAAGCAAGTTCAAAATCTGCAAAGTAGACCAGCAGGCTGGAGACCCAGGGAAGGGCTGATGCTGCAGAATTCACTCTTCCTTGAGGGAAAGTCAGTCATCTTTCTATTAAAGTCTTCAGCTGATGGAGTAAGGTCCACCCACATTGTGGAGGGACATTTATTTTAGTTTACTGACATAGGTGTTAATCTCATCTAAGAAATACCTTGTGTGAAACATCTAGAATAATGTTTTACCAAATATCTGGTACTATGGTTTAGCCAAGTTGATATATTGGATTAACCATCATACTCACTAACAATTGTTATTTTCTGATTTTTTTTAATGCCAGCCTTAGGAGTATGAGGTGGTATATCATTCTTATACTTCTCCTTTTTAGTAGAGTGCACAGTCAAGAGCAACTCACAACAAGACCAGACCAAAACCAAGTTTATGACTCTTTTCCCATCCTTCCCACTCCTAATTTTTATGCCTATAGACATTTATTTTATTTTATTGTGAGAATTCCAGAGATTTAGCATGCTCTTTTTTTGATTGTTTGTTGTTGTTGTTGTTGAGTTGAAGAGTTCATTATATATTCTAGAAATTAACCCCTCATCAGGTATAAAGGATTTGTAAATTTTTACTTCCATTTGGTGGGGTGCTTTCTCACTCTGTTCATAGTGCCCTTTGATGCACAAAAGTTGTAACTTTAATGTAGTCCAATTTATCTGTTTTTGAATGCCTGTGCTTTTGGTATCGTATCCAAGAAATCATTGCCAAATCCATACCATAAATCTTTCTCTCTGTGTTTTCTTCTAAATGTTTTATAGTCTTAACTATTATGTTTAGGTCTTTGATCCAAGCATACCACTTTTAATTATGAATTTATAAATCTCTTCTCCATACTGCACTCGGGGAGAATAGCAAGGGGGCGGGTGATCTTTATTTACACATCCCCAAGTGTGAAAACACTATGCTTGATACTTTATAAGTTCTTAATAAGTAATGACTGAAAAATGAATGATTAATTTAAAAAATGAGTAAAATAACTTTACATCTTAGTTACAAGTCTCAGTATTTTACATGAATTTAACTCATTTAATCCTTGCAAAATACTTGTTATTGAAGAAACTGAAGCACTGACATGTTAAATTACTTGGCCACAATTACATCGATAGTGAGTGACCCACCTTGGGATTCATGTGCATGTAGATTAATCCTTGAAGCCACCGAGAATGGTGTGATCTTCTAGGTGGCAAACAGAGGACAGCCTAGGCTCACACATTTGGCTCAGGCTCAGAATGACTTGGAAGAGCTTTGACAAGTACAGGCTCTTGGATTACACCCCAGATCTACTGAGATACTGAGAACTGATATTTTAAAATCATCTTGGTGATTTGTATGCAGTCTGGCCGACATCTGCCTAAGCAACATGGCTTGTGCATTTTAAACACAACCTCCTCATTGTGCTGGTACGTGAAACGAGCAGAGAGTGCCTCGACATCTCGCCTTGCTGCTATCTGCCATCTCAAACATCAGATTCCGATGACAATTGGAATTATTTGACTAGAGAAGGGACACTCAGGGGACCTGTAGGGCATGGTGTGCTAGACTGGGAACCATTATTGCCAGTGGGAGGTAGAAGAAAAGCAATAAAGAAACGCAGAACCTAAACCCCTCCAGTGAGAAGAGCTGAAGTACTTGAGCGTGTAAATTTGTGCAAATCATATAGAAGAAAATGTACACAAGGGAGCTTGCAGGCACTCTCATCACTCACGTGTAAACAACTTAGAACAGTAGGCACAGTTTTTTGTTTTTTTGTTTTCCCAATAAGCAAACTAACAATCTGAGTGAATCCATCAATGACTAAATGAAGAATGAATGGATCAATCTTACAGATGTGTAATGTCACACCAAGCAGTATAGTGACCGAAAGGGAATTCCAACTGAAAATCGCAATGATCTTTTCTGCTCTTTACCCAGTACCATTCTGCCCTGCAGGGCCTAGAACATATTTTAAACTGTCGGGGAATGTGGAGCTTCGGTTTTACTCACGTGCGGAAAGGGCATGTATAACTACGACATAAAGTCTTCCCTCTCTTCAGAACCTGAGCATGGAATAAACGTGGTATTATGAGAAGTAACTGTGTTTGTAGCCAAAGAAGTAGCCACCGATATCCAGCAATACGTCTCATTCTAATTTCTGCTAGATTCTGAAGTGCCTCTTTTGAAAACCAGAAATAAAGGAAGTGAACTCACAATAGCTATGCGATCACGTGAACCACTGGGCCTATTGTTCTGACTCCTTGAAGTATGAGATAGTCAGAAAAGCATGCCTTTCCTTCCTCCTGTGGGATTGGGTTGCACTGTTTCTGAAAATTAACGTTTTTCATTGAGTAAGGTGCAATGCCCATATAAGAAAGAGAGAGAAAACTCAACAATTCCAATTTGAGCAACTAGTGTGTGTGTGTGTGTGTGTGTGTGTGTGTGTGTGTGTGTGTGTGTGTGTGTGTAATAGTGGAGAGAAAAGTTCAAAGACCACAAATTATAATCAAGTAAATTGAGAGGATGTGGAAAAGAAAGATGCTTGAACCCCCACCAGAGATGTGCTATAAGAGAAGGCCCGCGCTAGAGTGAGTGAATAGGTTTCAAGACTTAGAGGGCCATGAGGGGTCATTACCAGTCCAGCTGCTAGATGGTATTCAAGTGTGTATTCCACAAGGAGGACCCTTGATGTGAGTGTGAGAGATGGGAGGCTTTTTAAAATAAGAGGCTAGTAAAGCTTTCACTATTAGAAGCTTTGATTTCCGGATTATGGGAAAGGACATTACAAGGCACCTTTAGTTTCTTGCCCCGTCGGTTGTAATCGATTTTATTTGTTTATTCTTTTGATTGCATAAACACAATATGTAATTCAGTAAAACATTTTGACTGGACTATCCAGGCAACATTTGTTCCTCAACAAGACACAACCTCTAACATAGTAATTTTGAGTTCTGATCTCAAAACCCATCAATGATATGCAACTGTTTCTCTGAAATTTTAATACGCTGTCAGAATTACTACGGCCACAAGAAAAAAATGTAGTGTATTTCATTTGCAATTAACTAATGTCATAGTACAGCATTGATGCATTACATAAAGAATTATTTCCTATTCTTTTTATAATAACAGGATGTTTTAAGGATATTTTATCATTCTCAAATACCGATGCAGAGGGACCATGTGCACAGAAAGTCTGTTTGCCCCTAAACAATTCCACTACCGCTTTATGTTTGCCCTTTAATAAGGGTGAGGGTGTACACGGAGAAGGCCCTATAATCTACTGATTTACTTTCTTATTTCCCTTAAAATAAACCTTTAGATTTTGTCATTTTAGTCTGTTTCTGAGATGATGTGAGCTCTGCATTAAAAACAGACACCGATGAGAGAATAATCCACCTAAACTGATTTGCTTTGCAGTATTTCTTGTGTCTCAGGACCTAATATGCATCTGTTGTCATTTCCATGAAAATGCTTCTGATTACTAATCAAGCATTTTCATTAATAAGTTAATACCTCTCCTAATGATTTTACATTTTAATGAAAATGGAAAAGCTATCCATACAAATCTGGATGCCTATTGCAGCTACTAAGTTTGCTTAAGTGAGCTATTGAAAATGGTGCAACTTCAGACGCAATATTATTATTCCTGCTACTTTTTAAGGAAACAAGTCTTCTTGGATGTCTGTCTAACTCTGCATTTTCCAGCTCTAAGTGGTGTTTTGCGTTTGACTGGTGACAGAATTCCACACCAGCAGGATGAAATGTTTTCTTAGAACTGGGCCAGAGGTCAAGGATGTCTTTTAGTCCTCATTGCAAAAGGGCTCTGAGCTGTCTGTGACACTCTTAGCCATGTTCTCTCCATTGAAGTACTTCACTTGGCTTCTTCTATTTTCCTTCCAGCTCTCTGGCCACCTTCATTTCCCTTTAAGACCTTATCCTTCTCCACCCTGAGCAGCTAGCTTTCTGTAGACTCATTTTTAACCTCTCTCCTCTTTCTGGTCTCCCCCTCCGTCTCTGCAGGGCATTCTGTTCAAACCAGGGCTTTACTACCCCGCAACATACCAGTAATTACCAAATCGCTATCTTTTGTCGAAACCTCTCTTCGAACCCAGACTCATAGCAACATTTCCAGTTGGCTGTCTTGAAAATCCCTTAATCTCAACCCCCATTAGCATGCTGAATACCTAAAATTAAAATGCAACTGTCAGTTCACCCAATGAGTAAACAACCTTTCTTATGAGACCTGGTAGAGTATCCACTCCTAGTGTGGGGAATGAGAGCTGTGGCTGGGGGAGCTTTGTGCTCGTTGTCCTCATCTCTCGAGGTGGCTGGACCACCCCATCCACAGATAATATTTTTTCAGCTGAGACATGTGAGGTTTGTTAGAGTTGCTGAGAATAGTGTAGTGAACCAAGATGTATAAACAAAAATAGTAGCAAACATCCCCATTGCACTTCCTCATGAAATTTAAATTTTTGTGGGATAATTAAACATAGGTGAATAAACCAAGGAATAAATGTAATAATTATACATAGTCATAAATACTGTAAACATAAGGGGGTGAGCAAAGATAGAGGGGCGTGTTAGTAGAATGAAGTCAGTCCAAGTAGCTTCCTGTGGAGGTGACTTTGGAGCAGGGACCTCAAGCACGAGATCTGTGGGGACATGCATGAGCTGAACATTCCAGACTGAGACTGTTGCAGCTGCAGGGACACTCGGGGACAGGAGAACGACACAGTGTCTGAGCAACAGAAGGAAGAATAACATGGTCTGGGCAGCAGGGTCCCGTGGGAGAAGAGTAGGACATATTTAGAGAGGTCACCTGGGGTCACACCCTGTAGAGGACGTTAATATCGGATGTCATTGTATTGTTATGAGAAAGTCTCCACACTTGGTGACCAGGGACATCATGTGGTCTGTGGATATATATTTTGAAGCCATGATATGAGCCATTTGTTAACTGCAGGTTAGAAGAGAAAGCAGACAGGCTAGGGAGTCACTGCCGTGGACTTCAGAGGGACCGCACTGGCTCTGATCGGGAGGGAGGGGGAGAGGTGCTGAGTGTCCCTCACATGAGGGACGGGGTGAAGAAACCCTACGGGCGGGTGCTGCTACCTGCCCCAGTCACGGAACATCTTCCTGCTACTCCTTTAATACACAAAACCTTCAACATAATTATTGGCCACAAACTTTATAGTGTGAATGTTGCTAATGCTTGAGGAAACCCCCAAAGTGGCTGAATTACTGGTCAGTTGGTGAGTAATTAATGCTCTGTCCATTTAAAGTATGAAATGTAGAAGGGCATCTCACTTCAGAAAAAGGAAACAGAAGTAGTAAGTCAATAAAGAAATTGAAGAAGTATCATTTAAAGACAGACCAATATAAATGTGCAGCAATCAATATAACAATTGCGGTGGTCACTGCATGTCTGGCTAGGCTAATAAGTGAAAGATGAGATAAAAATACAATTCCTAAATTTTGCTGATTTATTTGACAATGACTATTAGTTTCTAATGCTGTGGGTGTAGTCTAGCAACTGAGGTTACATCAGTTAAAATTTAACCACAAATGTACCTGGAAACTTGGGAGAAAACTAGATATTTCTACGTATTAAGCCTGGATATTCTACTACTGATTATAACAAAAGAATGTGGATGTTAAAAGCTCCTAAAATACAACTTTACTTAGGAACCACCAGTATGAAATATAGATATTAATATATGATTGACAGCTAATCATGAAAATCATTTTCAAACTCTGAGAACAGCTATCTAGTTTATATTAATAAATATCATGGAAAGTCACAGAACATCAGCTATATTTCTTACCTTCCTTTGGTCTTCACAGCTCATAGCATTAATGTTATAATCTATCCTTATTCTCCAAAGAATTATCTCTTTCAAGACATTCATCATCACCTCTGCCACATTACTTATGCATATTTTATTATTTAAGAAAAAGGAAATTAAATATCCAAAATGAAACTTGGATCATTTTAAGGATTTAAATCTTTAAAATAAGGGCATTCAGATCAAGGACTGAGTTTACATTGTCCAGAATTTCAATCATGAAACCCATAATATTCTAACTAATAATAGTTTATTTTGATGGTAAATTGCACATTTATATATGGAAATCTTTTGAGGTAACCACAGAGAAATGTTTTCCATTAATTAATACAACACTAAATATAACATTAAATTCTAATTGATAAAACATTAACTATTGTAAAAATGGTACATTTATGTATGAGAATTACTTGAAGAAAGATGCCGACTGTCATTATAAATGTTGGAACAATTATGCTGCTTGATTAGGTCTCTCTAATCTTTTCAGGAAAATAATCATGAAAATAAAGCCATTTGGAACGACAATGCATAATCCTAGTACAGTTATGGTCACGTGACATACTGTCAGAAAAGTGTTCCCATAAAAGTTAATGATTACTCACATCTCTCAACCACCAAGATGGGACAGAGAGTCCATGGTGACTCTATTTAAGTTCTTCCTTGCATCACCTGTTCCTCTCACACCACTGCTGTCTTCATCCTTCTTTCCTAGATTCCCAGGGCCTTTCACGCTCTGTCCTGTTGTAGGAGCTTGTCCTTCTCCATCTACCCTTTTCTCTTCCCCCCTAATTCATGCCACCAAAAAATGAGTGTGTATAGAAAAAATAAGCCAAAACTATGTCTGTGGGGGTTATAATAATAATTATTGCATAATTCTAAACAAGGAATATTGGTTGAGCATGTTTTGAATCCCAAAGGAAATTCCGTGGTTGAGGCATGAAAGAGGTTGAATAGCAGAGCCAGGCACTAAGGTAGAGGAAGAGAGGAGAGATTTCGTCCATTCTTCTGCCGCTGTGCAGTTCTACGGGGGTGCAGATAGTGCTGGATGGGGAATTAGAATCCATCCCCCCAGGCTCAGGTGGCCCCCACACTGCACTCTAAACTTGTGTGTTATTAACACATATGCTGGAAATATGTAGTGTCTACAATTTCCAACCAAGACAACTCGACCAGGCAGAGCTTCCTTCAGAAATGAAGGGGAGAGAAACTTCCCTAGACAAACAGAAGTGGAGGGAATTCGTCACCCCTGAATCTGCCATGCAAGAAAAGATGAAAGGAGTTCTTCAAGCTGAAAAGAAAGGATGCTCATGAGTAATGTGAAAATAACCTCCACTCTGGGGAAGGTACCTGCTTGGTCAAATCCAGAATACTACAATACTTCATGTAGTGGGGAGTTCGCCACTTAGAACACAGGGTACAGGACAGTAGTATTACAAATAACTATAGCTACAACAAGAGTATGCTGTCCTTGGAAAGTGATGTTTGGTAGAACGAAGAGTAAAATCTCTGGCTAGAGAGGATGATTGGAGCCCGATCCTGGGAAACATTGGGTAGTAGGGTTTTGGAACTTGGCAATTGAATTCCATGAAAGACTGATAAGTGGTCATAGTTGTGTGATAGAGAGCCTTCTGAGTGTATGTGTAGAGTGTATTTGATGGGTGAGTTTGTGATAGTTTCTTCATCCAAGTCTTCAGCTAACTGTGTAAGTCTTATTTTATTCTAGTTATTTTATTAAATCATCTGAAACATTGCAAATATTGCCTTTTTAAAAATCCACATGCTTTTTTTTT
>VMDR010024615.1:0-14920 GCA_007922815.1 Macrotus californicus | reverse complement strand
GGAAGGGTTTCCAGGAAACACTATAAAGGACACATGGACATAACCAAGGGGGAGGGTGGGAGCAAGGGAGGGAGGTGGGATTGGCTGGGGTGGGGGGGGAGTGGTGGGGGGAAAATGCAGACAACTGTAAATGAACAACAATAAAGTAATAATAATAAAAAAGAAAGAAAATGGAACCAAATACATAGGTGATGAAGATGAGAGGCTACTATTTGCTTTGCTGTAGTACAAAAGTCACATTATTTCAATATGCAGAAAATAAAAACTGTGAAACTCTTTGGGTCAACAGGTGATGGTATCCTTCTATCACAGAATCAGGGGCAACCTTGTACCAGGTACAAGTCCTTGTCATTCTTGCTGTCCCTATTCTCTAGTCACTCTCTGCCTATTTTGCATGCCCAGTAGCAAATCATTAAATTATTGCTTGGTGATTTGAGCCAGACTGGATAGCTTTGCTCTGTATGTAATCTGTATGGTATAGAGTGTGAAATAGTTAAATAGAGATGGGGTGGGTGTGGTCAGACTTAGAGAATGGATTTCTGTTTCTCTCCCCTCTGAGATACATTGTCCGCTCAGGACTGCACTAGTCGGATGCTCTGATAGAGCGGGTAGTGTGGGACAAGAGCAGCATGAGTCCCAGAAGAAAAGTTTAAACAATGATAGGGAGAAAGGATAGATATAGTAGATCCCATAGGCTTAGCCTTTCCACTCTAAAGATTTCTCTAACCCTTCAGGGAAGTTGAATAGGACTTAAATATCAGTTTATCATTGTATTGTATGTGCAAAAGAATGTAAATTACCCTTTTGTTAACTGTATTACAAACTGTATATATTTAGTCCGTGGAGTAGGTTCAGATCTCGACCGATTCTTCAGCTATCTTTATACGGTCCTGGGTAAAACAAACAAACAAAACAAAATAAAGCAAAAAAACCCTCTGAAGACAGGCCAGTGCATCTCAGAAGGCCTCACAATCACAGCACACATCATACCCGACCCCTGGCTAGGAAACCTTCAGGTCAGGGCAGTTGGTTTTGGTGGGGAGTGGTAAGCTCTTGGGGTTGGTTTGGGAGATTGACATTGACACTTTGTAGGGCATCTTGGAAAGTAAAGTTTCCTCCCCCTAGACAGCAGGGAGCAAATTACTAGGCAAAAGAAGCCCAAACTTACAACAAAAGCTGTCAGGCACTCATTCACAGCAAATGTCAGACTCCAGACACCAACTGCTAATGTGTTAGAAAATGCTGATTAGGGATTACTGAGGCTGCCTATAAACTTGCTATTACCATTATTTAAGAATGTCTGAAATAAGTTGATGCTAATTCCATCAGCATTTTATGTTTTTCTTATAGGTTTCAAATCTGTGAATGTCAGCATTTACAGAATTTAGATGAGAAGTGTATTTAAATAAATGCATTATAAAGAAGCAGCCAGGTATTTAATGAATATAAGCATCAACTTTAGATCACATGTATAGCATTAATTTTGAAATTGATTTGTATAATGTACATAAAATTATATATCTCTACATGGGGTAAGTTTCATGAGGGTAGAATTTTAATTCTATGTTGTTAACTGATATATACCAAGCTTCCAGAACAGTTTCTACATGCAATGAGCTCTCCATAAATGTTGGTAAAGCAGAGACTAGAAAATACAATAAAAATATAAATATTCAAACTAGAGAGTTTATATAGTTGCTATGATTGGATGAGAAATTTGACTCTGAAGTTCCTAGAAGCTAAAGTGGAAGTGAAATTATACTTGGTTATATAGCTTATATTGTCCAAGAGGAGCAAAGGTACCAATTCATTAAGGGAATATTAAGCTTCCCTAGGGCTAAACTCCATAAAAACTTCCCAATGTAGAAATCTATAAGAAGCATTAATGAGTTTTTAGGATGAGTTTTTAAAGTAATTGTCAGTAAAAATTGAGAGCATAGGCTAAAGTTTAACATGTTAACTCATGAATGGGTTTAGAAAACAGCCCTTCTGTGATAAGACCGAAAAAGGTTAAAGGGGGCAGCAGGGAGTGATGGGTAAAGTGGCAAAGGTAGGTAAAACTCTCTGGCTGAAAGAATTTGGCTTCTTTTTAATAGATATTATTTTCCTTTTGTCTTTTTAGCCATTTTCTGATTGTTCTTGTTTTAATCATGGTGTCATTCAAAATCACTTATTCATCACTTCATGCCTCAGTTGCTGTGATAGATGCTGAGAATACAAGATAAATTCAACCTAGTCCTGTCTTTATGGAGTCTGAATACGGTCAAGGAGAAAAGCAAGTCAGTTAGCTATTATGGAGATTTGCTGTGAGTAAGCTGCCAATGGTGTGTGTGGTGACACAGAGGAGAGGTGTCCAAATTAGCCTGGAGTCTAGGTAGACTTTCCAGAAGAGGACACCATGGAGTTTATTTTTAAAGATATGTTTGAGTATCTGGGTAAACAAAGGTGTGGCAGAGTGGCATGCAGACTGGGATGCTGTGATTACTGGCTGGGGGGCTGCAGATTGAGGCTTGTTTCTGGGGATTAAGGAGAGAGTAAGAAAAGTGATGAAGGGCCTTGTGGATTAAGGCATGAACTTCAAGCTTTATCCTGAAAGCTACTGGCAGCCACAATCATTGGTAAATGAGATTTTCGTGATTATAAGACTCTTTTAATAATTAGTGGTTTTAATCTTGGTCAGAGAAGGGTTCTAATTCTGTTCCTTTGGTTCTGGGAGGCAATGAGTAATAATTCTTTTCATACCACGTAGGCAGAGAATTATTCCTCTTTGATGCATCATGGGACTAGAACAGCACTCTGGTCCATCCTCAAAATGTTACAGAAAAGAAAAAGCTCAGAGAGAGTAAGTGGCTTGACCAGCTACCAAACAGCAGCAGCACGATTCCAATGTTATAAAGGAACCTCTGTAGTATGAAGAAAAGAACAGAACTGTGAGTCAGGAGATAATGTGTTCAAATTTCAACTCTGGAACAAGTTTGTGAGTTTAAGAAAGTCATATAACCTTTCTGAGCTTCAGTGCCCTTGTTATAAAATAAAGTTAACAGTAACTTCCTTAAAATACAGATTTTGTGTTGAAACAATGTGAACAGCCCCAGCTTACAGTGGGTGCTTAGTCAGTATTTGTTGATTCTGAAACTCAAGGACTCTGATTTCTACATTGGGATTGTTTCCCTGCAGCCTTCTTTGGAAGGCGGTGTCTATAGTATGGCCCTCTCTGCTCTTTCTTTCAGTCCACAATATCCCTGTGCCTTCTGGACTGAAGCTCCAGTTGTATCCAAATAGATCTTTCCAGCTGGGGCCTCTTGGGTCTAGAGAGAGTTCCTGAAAAGCCTCAGTAAAGCAGACCTGGTGAGTTACTGGAATTAGAGCAAATGGCAGAAACATGTGGTTGTCATTGAAACCTATGGATAAGAACATTTCAAAGCGTACAGCCAGGATCTGCCAGTGCATCTGTGATGGGGGCCTGGAATCCTCTGGAACCTGGGTGCTACCCATCAATGATGAAAGTGCTGTGGGAGTGGAGGAAAGGTGGCCGAGACCTAAATATAGACATGGAGGCAGAGGCATATTTTTGAAATAGATTTTTCTCAACATCAACTCATCCAAACTAAGTCATTATAAAGGTAACCAAGGATAACAGCTCTATCAATCAAACCTTTTGCCTTCACAGTTGAGTACAATCTTTTACTTCCCTTTGTAATAAAATCTGAAAGGGCAGTTTAATTTCCCAGTTAGAGGCAATAGAGTCCTTTCTTGACCCCTAGCTCTTCATATCCACTGAATAGCTCACCCCACTTTAATGTTATGCTTTATTATTCATATTATTTTTTTGAAAATTATTCCCAGAGGAAGAAGAATATAATGAAAAGATATCAGGCTTTTTATGTGAAGCACTAATCAGATTTTAGGAAGGCACACCAGTGCACTCTCAGGTTTCTGGGCAGGATGCTGAAATGATCTGTTTTCCTCCATGGTTCTGGAAGTGCACATTTAGCAGAGAATGACTTTTTGGCGCTTTGGAGGGAGGCCTCCTAGAAGGAGCTAGAGACTCTATTGTGTAGCAGCAGGAGGGATACCACATCTGTGTTAAGAACAGCCCCTTTTAAAAAATGGAAATATTATCCTAATAGCTACAGTGTATTAATTCTTCGGTCTCATTCCAGGAAGAAATGAAGTTATTGCGGAAGAGGTCTGCCTCAGAGAGAACACCTGCATCTTAGTCATGGCAGCTGATTATGGCTTATTGTATTTCACAAAGCCCAAAGTGCACAATAACACTAAGCTGACGAGACCACGTCAGATTCAGCTGCATGCTAGGGTCCTACTGATAATGGTCAGAAAAATCAACAAGGAATTGGGGTGGTCTATCTAATATTGCTCTGAGCTCCAAAACGTGGATGGACTGAGCTCTTTGCAGAAATACCTTTTCTTCAGGACTTGAGAGAATCTAAGGAAGTAGTTAATGTAGGGCCCTCATGTTATAGCTGAAGAACCAGAGGCTGAAGTTGGTACAGTAATTTGCTGAAAGTCATGGAGGTGGTCAGGGCTAGTGACTGAATGAGAGACCAGGTTTTTCGAATTGTATTACCATCCTTCCTTACATTGCATTCATGAGGAATTCCTTAACTATTCTCTCTTTATTAAGAATGAATACTTGAGGGGTGGGATGGACAAGGAATTAACTATTTGTTAAATAGTTAATAGAGACTTAGAATGGTACTTGAGGGTTCTTATATTAAATATCTCATTTGATCCACAATAATTCTGGGAAGTCTATATTATGCTCACTCTCCAGATGCAGAAAATGAGTCCAAGAGAAGCTAAATTAGTCAAAGTGCCAAAGCTAGTGTATTGGAACTGGAATTAGCTCCAAGGTCAGTTGGGTTCCCAAATTGCCACAAACCACTACATAACTATGAGGCAGTATGAATTTATGAAATCAAATATTCTAGGAGTTGGAATTACATTAGAGATAATGAAATACTACCTTCAATTTGATGCAACACATTTTTCCTACAGAATTCTTGACACACGTTCATCAGTTTCTACTTTAGTACCTCTAGTCATGAAGAACTGTGTCCCTCATGTGATATTTAACCCTTGTAGATATATAGTAAAAACTATTGCCCATATTTTATTTCTTATTTTATCCTTATAACTCATATTTCCTAGGTTACCCTAGGAAATACTCAACCATTCATTTGCTAATTCAAAAATATTTATTGAGTATCTATTACTTGCCAGGCACTATATTCTATTCTGAGAGCAAAATGACGTAAAAGGCACATATCATTCCTATCTTCATGAATTTTACATTGTTCAAGCAAGGACTTGGGCATAACTCATATTTAAGTAACTAGAAGAGGAAAATATTAATAACAGAGCACATAGAATTAAAACAAAACTATAACCCAGGCTCTAAACTGTGGCTTGCTTAACCCTACAATAAAATGTTTATGTAGAAGGCAACTGACATGCTTTGAGGATCACTTAGAAAATGAATTATGGGCAGAAAGTTTTTCTCTGAGAAAGCAATGAAAAAATTCGCTTAGAGCATCTAAATCGTTCCTCAGAGATCTGGCTGAGTTATGGCTGGTGGCATAAAGGAATCCCTGGCAAACAGGGCTGGATGTTTGGCTGCAGGCAAATTGTGTTACATGCTGAAGTTTTTGTTGTGCAAATACTGACTGCAGAACTTGGTGTGAACAGGGCCATGGTCTGATCCTGAACTAGAAGCTGCTTGGACTGGCTCTCAGAGGACTCAGGTGAAAATCCAATTTGATCATAACAGGTAGGAAGCGGGCCTGGGGAATGCTTAAAGGGAGGCTGCAAAGGCAAAACTGAGCAATCACTAAGCATCTTTTTTATGCCAGGACCTTTACATAGTCATTTCAGGTAATTGTCTCTGTTATAGACGAAGTAGACCAAGTCTCCTGGAGGTTAAATCCCCTATCCAAGTTTACAACCAATAAGCAGAGGAGTTGGAGCCTCCACCCATCTCTCTCTGATTCCCAGCTCCATGCATTTTGCATTATACCAAGGCTGCTTTCTTCACATTTCTGTGAAGACAACTGGAAGATTCCTTGAAACTGTGAGTTGAGGTCTAAGAAGTGACTGGTTGAAGCTAAAGAAGCTTAAGTTTCAGGGCCCTACATTTGCATGGAACCCATTCAAGGTCGTGGGACAGACCTTAGCAATAAGGTTGCCTGTTTTTGTGACACTGAGACATTTGTACATTCTTTTTCTTAAAGAGAGCCTGCAAAATTGCAAAAACCCTTGGCTCCATAAACTATGCTAATGCCCTATTTAGAGAACAAATCATTCATTCATTGAACAAATATTTCTTGAGGGTCTAATGCATGCCAGGCCTTGTACTAGGGGCTGGGGGCACTGAACAACCCAAAAGAGATATCCCTTTCCTCACAGAGCTAATAGTCTAGAGACCATGAAGATTGGTAGGGTTCTGCCAGGAAAGATATGCCATACTTAAACTGGATAATTTGAAGAAAGTTTAGTAAATAGATTATTTGCTAAGGTATGATTGGGTGCAGGTAAACCACAAATAGTGTAGTGTTTTCTGGTAATAGGAAAGCACTAGCTCAATGGGCAAGAGAAAGGAAGGTTACTAACCTGAAGACAGAGATAGCTGGGTGAAGAGAAGTGCCTGATAGGAGATGAGACCTTTGGTTGATGGCAACTAACCAATCATGATGGGAGGGAGTGGGGCAATACACACAGCCTTACTTTGCTCTTGCCCTCTGATGTCCTGTTGGTATTCTCCACTGACCAAACCCAGTTGGAAGTTAGGGAGCAGTGTAGCCTATTTACGTATTTGCAAAGATCAGCCTCCTGGGTCACATGGTGCAGAAGGGTGGAACATAGATCTGGGGAAGAAACAGATGATATCTAACATATCATTTGTGTTCAGTTTAAGTCTTAGAACTTTGGTGAGGATGCTGTCTGGGGGAAAAGAGTTACAACAAGTAGAATACCAATTCTCTAGTATTAATAGTACTCCTGAGAATAATAATAATAATAATAATAATAATGGCAAGAAAAAATATTTATTGAAAGCATAGTCCACTGTAGACATGAGGTGAGAATTTACAGCTTCTGATATCACAGAAGTTCTCTCCTTCAAACAATGTTCTAGAAGTTGATCTTTTGCCAAATTTGAAGCACTTTCTACCAATATAGGAAGAGTTAAACTTCCTGAGGGACCCCTTCATGCCTATGTTTTATATATTAGTGTCTGTGGAAAAAAAAGAAAAACCACTGGGTAATTGTATATGTGAAGAATTCACATTCAGTCAGCTATAGTGAGGATAATAAAAGATCGAGAAGCACTAATTACTGAGTCCAGTAATTTGCAAGTGTCTTAGTAACTCCTTGATTCTCTCTCACATTCGGCACTTGTTAAAGGTCCATTAGACCTAGGAGGCAGAGTGTGAAAGACTCAAGGCATTGAATAGTTCCCATTTCTTTCTTAAAATATTCTAAAGCAAAAAGGCTATTCCCAAAGAGAACCAACAGGGCCCAACTCATTTATGAAACTAAGTTGATATGTCCACCTGTGAGACATGTTTCAAAATCCCTCAGGCCACTGAGATTGGTTATGCAAATGAGTGCTTCCCAAGTTCCTCAGAAGTACTCAAAGTAAACTTGGAAAAGTTTACAAATTTCAAAAATGTTAGCCATGACTTACTCTATGCCAATGATATCAGACATACATTAACCATACTTACTATCCAGAAAGTCTAATCTTTGTTGGAGTAAATGAAATACCTAAAAGTATCAGGAAATCAGACTGCAAATTACACTTTGAATTAAAGGACTTTTAATCTGTAAATTGAGCTCACAAATTATTCATTGAATGCCTTCATTTGACAGATGAGAAAAATGAAAAGGAAAATGATTTGTTCCAGGTCACAACCATAGCTAGTGGCAGAGCTGTGATCAGTAGTAGCCTTTGTGTCCTGTCTCCAGTCCTATGTGGTCCCTATATTTACATCATAGTGGCTTTCAGACATGTAGTCAGGGAGACCAACAGTCTGAGGAACTTGTAGGTTACTCAGTCCATGGTAGAAAGGATGTCAATCACTTCTTTGATAGTATGGAGGAAAAAATTCAGTGTTAAAGAATTCAACAGGAGAAAAAAATGTTTCTAAAAAAGAAACTTTGAACCTGTGCAATCTTGCTTGACATCACTAGGTTGTTAGCTTCATGAAAAATGGGCAGGAACAACACTTACTTTTGAGACTACCTATAATTTGGGTAAGTGATCTTATCTCAAAAATATATTAAGAAGTTTAATTGGCAGATCATACTTTACAACAGTAGATTAAATGAGAAATGAGTAAATGAAATCGAGGCTCTGATAATTGCTGGAAAACTTAATCTTTCAAGAGCCATTCACACCACTGCAGCTTTCTTTATGCCGTCTCCTAAGCGGGCGTGGAAAACCTGAGAGACGTCTGTGTTCAGACTCCCAGCTTTTCCAAGATTACACGATGCTTTGGAATTTAGCTTTGGATAAAATAAGAAAATTAGCTATGCCCCCTTTTAACCACCACCTTCCCACTTAACTGGGTCTGGTGCCACTGAGTTTGCCTGAGCTGTGATTTAGTCATACCTTAATTTCAAAGAAGCCATCGACCCCACCAGCTGTTACCTGTCTAGCATCAATTGCCATCTGAGGCACAAATATTATGGACTTTTTGTCCTGATGTCATCATGGATGATGAGCACTTAATTCCTTTCACTGATAGTTAATATCTTATTTCTTCTGTCTTTGTTGTTTTTGGCCAGGGGGTTATTTTCTTTTCCATGAAGTTCTCTAAGAACTTCCTTGGCCATTTATTCTTCCAATAATCAATACTCCCAGTGTATTTTCAGTTGGTTGATGTTGACAAAGTCAACTTATACTAAAAATGTTTAATCTTGAAACAGGTTCAATGGGACAAGAATACTGCCAGAACACAGAATTGACAAGCTCCCTTCTACTGCAGATTGTTACTCCCTTTCTGATTTGACCTGAATAGGGGTAAACTATGGGAATATTTGGGGGTAACCAGGAAGCTCTTCAAATGTCTTACAGAATGACATTTCTACATTTTGAGAGAGAAACGTAATGCCCTTTTAAGTATGCTTTTATTATTTCGAGCCCACGACAGTTATCTGTTTGTTTCCAGTACTGTCCCATGACTTAGAGAATCATCCATGGGTCCATTCTCTGGACTTCATGTCATGATGAGTATCAATGTTCAGGCTTATTTTTCTATGGTGTGAAGTATATTAACTAAGACACAGGCAGGAAAAAATTTGCCATCAATAGGGAAATTTGGACCATGGTAGGTAAATAATGAATTCAGTGTGAGTGACTTGTCAAACATACCAAAAGGTAATCTGGAGTTTGTCTTTTTTACACACTTAGAATGAAAACATATATCCCATGGAAATGTATGAACATTGACATGATACATCATTGTGGACCTTTGGAAGATACCCAAGGTACCCTGGATGACCATAAAATTTCAGCTATGCTCAATCCACATATTAAACTAATAGCACTCCAAGACCCATCTTTTAGCTATGGATTCATACAGTTTTCAAATTTTATATTAACTGAACTGAGAAAGAGGCATGAGAAAGACTGGGGACGCCTACTCAAATACCATTTAATAAAATGTATATTTGATGTAGAATTAAGACTTCAACTAGGGTGAACTAAAGGCAATGAGAAATGACAGATGAAAATGTTTATCAGGTCTTTGTGGATTGATTGATTGATTGACTGACAGATTGTATCATCCAATAAATATGAATTGAATTTTTACCAAGTTTGATATATTATATTCATTGGTGACTAAAACAGAGTCCATATCCTTATAAAATACACAGCCCAGTGGCCTTTAGCTAGTACTTGTAGTAACAGTATAAAAATATATATCCATGAGGGACCTACATGATTTTTTGACCATACTTTTAGATAAAAATAAAATTATCTTAGTATGGGCCCAGAAGTCACTCAAATGCTTTACATCAAGCACTTGCTTTGTTTTAAAGGTAAAAAAAAAAACCCAACATGCCAACTATTTAATAAATAATATTTTAATTTTTGTGTGTTGATATTTATATTATTGCCATTTATTGTAGTAGAAGAAGAAGTTTATTTTGAGGGTAGGATTATATAAAATATATTGTGATTTTTATTTCCTGATTTTAAAAATAATCACGAATATCTAAACATATTTTCACCTCAATCGGAAGAAAATTCCCAAGAATTCTCTATGGGTTCTCTAGTTTGGTCCCATTCTTTCTTTCTTAATCCTCTCCATGTAATATTAATTACCTAGAATACCTTAGTTCAGGGTCAGCCTGATATAGCTATTTGGTTTCATGATTGATTACTGAGTTACCTGGTTTCCAAACACCTTCAAGACTGGGTGTTTTTGTAAACAGGATCCTGGGGCTCGCGTATGCTGCAGAAGTTGATGTAGCGCAACGAGGCAAACCGAGAGTAAAGACAAATGAGAAAAGGGAACTAGTCAGGTAATTCCGCCTCATTGATCTCTTTGGGGATTTCTCTGAGGTGAAAAATTTCTCTGTAAACCTTCCGACGAAGTCACGCAGGTCAAGCAAACACATCTGACAACAAGTTACTGTAAGTCTTCTTGACGTATTGAGAAAAAGTGACCAGGTGATAAAATATATTGTACTGCTTCTCATATTTCCTTGCCTTGTTTCTCCTTTTCTTTCTCACCTTCCTATCTCTAGACTTGCTTCTTCTATATAAAGTATCATCACTTCAATCCTTGCCTCAGGCTCTGCTTTATAGAAACTTGGTTAAAGCCAGAAGTAATTCTAGAAAACAAGATTTTAAAATGGTATTGCCCACTTGGCCAGATGGAGTAAGACCCATTGCTATGCATTGTAGTAAGATGCTGTGCATTGCAATCACTTAAGTCCTGTGCTGCCCGCCCCCCCTCCCGACCCCCCCCCCCCCATGGATAACAGGTAGTTCAGTTGAAGGGCAAGTCAGTGGGAGACCAAGAAGTTATAGCCCTTAGTTCATATAGGAATAAGATTTTTTGGTTTATTTGTTTTTGTTTGTTTATGAAGGCTGTAAAGTGAGGTGACTGCTTTTGGTAGCACTAGAAATTTAGTTAAAAAAATGAAATACAAAGGAGAATCAACTTCAAGTTAAGGAAGAATATGAAAACTAGAAGACTTCTACCAGAGATTTTACTGTCAGCTTTCTCTCCTGAAATCTTTGGACACAAGTGTGATGAAAATCAGGCACAGGAATTGATTAGGAAGGTGTCTGAGTTACAAAGGGGATACATGTATCATCTCAGTAAGTCTGCTAGGCCAAAATCAGGACCTTGATCAAAAATGAATGGAACTATGAGACCTGGGATGGTAACATTTGAGTAAACAAATATGAGAAACTTGAACCCCTAATGCTCTTGAACCTTTCCGGCCAGTAAAAGCAGCAAAAACACCTTTTCCAGAGGAAAATAACCTCCCCTTCCTTAGAGACCCTGCTATTATTTCACCTAAAGCAGGTGACTCATAAAGATGACTCTCTTTATGACCCCTAAAATCCCTCATTTCCTCTTAAATGTTAATCAGAGTTAGATCTCAGTATAGTAGCCTCGACAGAAAAGTACAAGCCTAGCCCTGTTAAAAAAAAAAAAATCCGTAAGCCAAAGCAATTCCAGGATTTGTTTAGTGCGTATCGGGGAGAACAGGGGGAATAGTTGTTGGAATGCACCGATCTCTATGTTGCACATTTAATGCCACTGGAGAGTACCCAATGCAGGAGGACACAATGACCAATGCCGAGAATGCCAGCCATATTATTTCTTTAGTATCCCAGTGCTTGTGCAATTAATAGCTAGGCCATGGTGGCAGATACATAGGTTATGCAAGAGCTCAACCACACAAACTGCCCTTCACCAAGGCTGATCTAACAATTGCCATTGCTAAATGCAAATCTGCTAGCAGCAGAGACCAAGGAGCAATTTCTCAGGGATACGAGGCAGCCACCTAGTAGCAGATAACAACATCAAAACCCTCTACTTTGGAGAAGGATACAATTTAGTGGAATTGACACATACTCTCTAGATGCCGGTGTGGACTCCCTTCTCATAGAGCCTCTCCCATCAGCACCATCTGAAAGCTTATAAAATGTCATCCATTGATGTGGGTCCAACAAAACATCGCCTCTGATCAAGGGACCCATTTTATAGCAACAGAGGTGTGACAATTGGCTTATGATTATGAGTTTATGGTCTTACTTATCACCTAGGAACAGCCAGCCTGATAAAAGAATGGGATGGCCTGTGAAGACTCAGCTAAGGCACTGGCAGTCTGACAAGGCTTTCAGGGTAGGATACTGTCCTTCAAGATGTGGCTTATGTCTTTGGTGGTATTTTGTCCTGTTTAACTAAAGTACATTGCTCTGGAAAATAAAGGATGAAAGTGAAAGTGACCATCCCAACTCTCATGCTCAGTGATCCATGTGCGGAATCTGTGCTTCCATTACAGAATTTCCAGAACTTAGTTCTGTGGTAAGGGCAAACTCTTTTCCAAGGAGTAGATTTCTACTAAACTGGATGCTGTAACTACCACCAAAACACTTTGGGTTCCTCATATATTAGGCTGAGAAGAGCATTACTTTACTGGCTGTGGTAATTGATCCTGTCACTGTAAGGCAAAGGGGTGGCTACTACGCTAAAGGGGCAAGTGTAGAATTTACAAGAATCACTGGGGTGTCTCTTTATACTTCCATGCCTCCTAGAGACTATGCTCAACCACAACGAACACACCTGAAGAAGGGCAGAGCAACTAAGTACTCAGATCTCTGAGGGATTAAAGTCTAGGTCATCCCACTAAGCAAACAACCCCAACCAGAGAACACTCTGGGTAAGGGTGAGGGAATCTAGATGGATAGTTGATGAAGGAATTAGTGAATATTAATTTCGCCCTCTACAAAAACTACAGCAGTAGACTGCAGCTTATTTCGCAAACTCACTTTAGTCTTCCAGGATATCACAGCTGGCTGCCATGTTGAATGTGAATCATTGGACTGGCACCTCTACTCTCAGAGATGCAGTGAGAACAACTTCATTTTTTAAAATGATTCTATATTGGACTTTTGTAGCTTCTCATGACAAGAGAGAACAAATGGATCTGAGTGGTGCAAGAGGTTGTCAGTATTCAAACTGAACCTTCTCTTGTAGCTCAACTTTTTCCTGGACTTATCCTGGACTTACCAGTCCCAGTTTGAACTTTGTCAGTCGATTCAGGTGGGTTCGTCTCAGATGCTCCCAGCAAGCTCACAGAAGGCTTACAAGCAGACACAGAATCTAAGTCTCTTTGATTAGCTTGTACTAATAATCAGTAACCTAATTCAACCCACTACTTCATAAGAATGTAACGTTGGTCTTAAAGAAGACTGAGAAATAAAACAACACAATAGGAAAAATAACACAGAACACTAATTTAGCTTGTGGTGTATCACTAGACATTTTATTAATCAATTGTGTGCAGGACATTGAATTTTATGAAATGGCATAATTTTTACACACAAGAAAGTAACTCTTGCAGAAGTGATAAGAAAAATAATAGCAATATAAGCTCACAAGATTCACAGACTCTTACAGAGTTGAGGGTAAAATATTTTAGAATGTGTCAAATTTAGGGCAAAGTTGAGCCCAGCCACTCTCTAGATAGCAGAGTCTTTGACTTGAAGAGACTCAGTTGTGCATCCTAATTAGCACCGATGGCTGGTACCCACTTCAGAGCATTTCAGGTTTCATTGTGCAGGCACCAGCCTGGAACTTTCGTTGTTCCAGCTGAGGCTTACAGGAAAGTCAGTGCGAGACAGAAATTATAGAAGGAAGTCTGACACCAAGTATACCTTTCATAAAGATAAGAAAAGTAATTTTGACTACTATTTCTTACTATATTTTTCCAGTTTTTTAGTTAGATTTATGAACTCATTTCAGTTCACTTTCATTTCTCCCCCATCTCCCTTTTCATCATCATGTACATTAGACAAAGAGATGTTAGTGGTCTGTCTTGCCTCGCCCATCTGACTCTTAGAGGGAATGAAGTAATCTCATGGAATTGGAGGAGAATGAAATAAAAAGTAGAAATCTGTTCGTGGCTGATTTAGGAACCTTATGGAGTTCAAGAAAGCTACCAGGATATTGGCTGCTGCTTTAAAGCCATGTGGCTGCCAGTGAACCACTAGGTATCTCTTCAGGTTTAACACATCTGTGGTAGGCACGCGTCTGAGGATGACCCAATGATCCTCACCCTGGTGTAATGCCCTTTCCCTTGTATGTGGGTAGAATCTGTGGATATGATGAGCTATCACTTCCATGATTATGCCATTTTTATATGTGGCAAAAAGAGATGATCTGTGTGGTCTAATATAATAACATGAGCCCTTTAAAAGCAAAGGGTTTTCTCTGGCTTGTATCAGAAGAAGTCAGAGAGATTATACACATGAGAAAGATTTGGTATACTATTACTGACTTGAGGGAACATGTGATGAGAAATGTGGGTGGTTTCTAGAAGCTAAGCAGAGACCCATCTGATAGCCAGCAAGAAAATGAGACTTTGGGCCTACAACTGCAAGGAATTGAATTTCACTAGTAATAGGAATGAGCTTGAAAGAAGTCCCTGAGCTCCAGGTAAGAATGGCCAACTGATGCTATTATTTGAGCTTGAGTAGAAAACCTAGCCATATAGTCCTAGATTTCTGCCATCAGAGCTCTAAGATAATGAATGAGTGTTGGGTTAAGTTGCTGAATATGAGGGACTTTTTTCAGCAATGGAAATGAATGCAATATCCAAGCCTGGAAATAGTCTGAACTGCAGATTTACAGACAAACATGGTTCATCC
>VMDR010024614.1:0-14919 GCA_007922815.1 Macrotus californicus | reverse complement strand
CACATACATATGTGCACACACATGCACACATGATACACTTACACAACACACACACACACTCATACAGACACAGCCACACACACGCTAGGTGTCCTTGGTGTTGCTCTATGGGTCCCGGACAGATCCAGCCCCCACGTCCCTCTAACCTGAAGCCCTATTGTATGTAAGGACACTGCAAAATTTAATCTGGAGGGAAAAACCATTTGCTTTATTTTCATTCGCTTTAAATGCCATGAAAATCAGTAATCTAATGCATCGGGAAACACTGACTGGCAAAATGAGGTGCCAAATTGGTGACAGAGTCCCTTTATGACAATCACCTCCTCATTATGAGAAATTCAGGAACTTGGCCTGGCTCCCCCTTTCCACAGGGCAATGCCCCTTCCTCTTCTGCCAGGCGTCTGCACACGTGCTCTCACCAGGGTACCACAAGCTCTGCTCTGGCCTTTCTAGTCTCTGACTCGTGAGATGTTCAAAGTCCTCCCACTTAATTATGACTAAAAGTGGCTTTTACCAACATGTTTTATCACACTGATGGGCTCCAAGGCACGGTTATTAACTGGACTAAAAGTCCACAACAATCTGGCAGAAGATGAGCTGCAATGGCTCTGGTGTCTGGAACTTCTTTTTTCCCCTAAATGACCTGAGCCCCAAAGGATCGCGGTGTCTGCTGCTTCCTCAGGTCAGAAACACGTCAGCTTTTATTGAGGAAATTCCCAGGTCACTAGTGAATCTTAACAACAGCTCTATGACCCTGGCCTGGAGGGCACAATTATCATGATAGACTTTTGACAGAGCATCTGTCTCCCTTCATTAAAGGTGTGTTGATGGTTTGTATGACAGGGAAGTCCCCCACCCACCCTGCCTTGCGCACAGCAAAGATGGAATGACAGAAGGGGTTCTCCAGCAATAAAACTCAAGGCAGAGAGATACACTTTCTGCACAATACTGCCAATAAATACTAAGCAAAGCTTAACTGGGGAAGAGCAAAATGACTGCTATGTCTGAAATAACCTGCTCTGAAGCCAGTCCACAGTGGTGTCCCCGTCCCAGAAGCCCCTGAGCTTTGTGCTGAGATTTAGAGTATGTTATAGGGAGATGTCAGGCTTTCATCTAGGAGTACACAACAGTGGTGCGTCCACTCTCTGCACCCAGACCAAACAGTGGTCTGTGGAGCCAGGTTAGGGCCTCCACACAGTAAAGAAGAACACTAATGATGTCCCCAGAAAACCACTAATGATGTTGGATTTTCCTTTGCACAGAAGTTGGGGGTGGGATGACAGGACTGAGATCAGACATGTCCCTGCTAGAGGTGCAGAGAACATAGATACAAGAGGAAGTGTTTTCACAGCAGAGCAAGGGAGTCAGCGCTATGCATGACATGAGTTTACTGGGCCAACTTCCATGTGAGATTTCTCTAGGATGTGTGAGGGAGGGGAGCCCCTGAATAGTGTTTTATAATCCCTCAGTGACCTAGAGAGAAGGCTTAGAGACAGCAGTATTGATAGGAAATCGATGGCTAGCCATGACCTGGGAGAGCTGATAGAAAGGCTCAGGTGGGCTGAAGTTGGTGATGGCCTGTCATAACCACAGTCAGGTGAAAGGTCAGGGAGGCAGCCTCGCTCCATGCAGCAAGTACCAAAGACTCAGGTTGGCTAGGTGGGCTGCACTTGGGTTCTTGGGGAAGAGGAGAGGTTGGAGGGGAGCTGAGCCCACGATGGAAGAGGAGCTCAGAGACTGGAGAGCAAGATAGAATTTTCTAAAGCCACAGGGATTTGGCTAAAGATCAGGATGAAACACCTGTTTGCTTTGTGGTGTTTCTTGTTTTTTGTTTTACTTTTGCCATTTTAGTTTATTATGGAATACTATGCAGCAGAAAGAAAGAACTCCTACCTTTCTTAACAACATGGATGGAACTGGAGAGTATTATGCTAAGTGAAATAAGCCAGATGGCAAAAGACAAATACGGTACGATCTCACCTATAACAGGAACCTAATGAACAAAATAAACAAGTGAGCAAAATAGAACTAGAGGTATGGAAACAAGGAACAAACTGACAATGTCCAGAGGGAAGAAGAGAGGGGGAAAAGGGAGGAAAGAGGAAAAGGGTCTAGTCAAGGAACATATGTGGATGACCCATGGATAACAGGGTAGAAGAAGAATTATTTTTGCACCAACTTGCATGTAACAGCTCTTTATTTATTTATTTTACTGTTCTATTAGTTGTCCCAGTGTCCCCCACATTGCTCTCCCCTGCCACACCTACCCCCACCCCCACTCCCACAGTCAATCCCCACCCTGCATCTCTCCAAGGAGGACATATAGAGGCCCCATAGACATATGAAAGGATGCTCAGCATCACTAGCCATCAGAGAGATGCAAATTAAAATCACAATGAGATAATACTTCACACCCGTCAGAATGGTTATCATAAACAAATCACAAACAAGTGTTGGAGAGGATGTGGAGAAAAGGGAACCCTAGTGCACTGTTGGTGGGAATGCAGACTGGTGCAGCCACCGTGGAAAACAGTATGGAATTTCCTCAGAAAACTAAAAATGGAACGGCCTTTTGACCCAGCAATTCCATTGCTGGGATTATACCCTAAGAATCTTGAAACACCAGTTCAAAAGAACCTGTGCACCCCAAAGTTCATAGCAGCACAATTTATAATAGCCAAGTGCTGGAAACAGCCTAAGTGCCCATCAGTAAATGAATGGATCAAAAAACCATGGTACATTTACACAGTGGTTCTCATTTTTAGAGTACAACTTGGTGAGGGCAGAGACTGTCCAGAAAGTACTTGCCACATTCTTGGCAGCTCTAGGCCACGCCAGTGGAGGACACCCTCACATGCTGGAGTGTGCCCCAGGCACTTTTTTTAAAAGTATATTTTATTAATTATGCTATTACAGTTTTCCCAATTTTTCCCCCTTTATCCCCTCTCCACCCTGCACTTTCCCAATCCTCCAACTTCCCCTCACTTAGTTCATGTCCATGGGTTGTACATATAAGCTCTTTGAGTTCTCTGTTTCCTATGCCAATTTTGATCCTTCACTGTCTATTTTATGCCTACCAATTATGCTTCTTCCCTGTTCCTTTCCCCCCCCATTCCTCCCTTCTCCCTCCCCACTGAAGTCTTTCCATGTGATGTCCATTTCTCTGATTCTGTTCCTGTTCTAGTTGTTTGCTTAGTTTTTGTTTTCATTGTTTTTCTTTTCTTTTAGGTTCATTTGTTGATAGTTGTGAGTTTGTTGTCATTTTACTAGTCATAGTTTTTATCTTCTTTTTCTTAGATAAGTCCCTATAGTATTTCATATAATAAGGGCTTGGTCATGATGAGCTCCTTTAACTTGACCTTATCTGGGAAGCACTTTATCTGCCCTTCCATTCTAAATGAAAGCTTTGCTGGATAGAGTAATCTTGGCTGTAGGTCCTTGCCTTTCATGACTTGGAATACTTCTTTCCAGCCCCTTCTTACCTGTAAGGTTTCTTTTGAGAAATCAGCTGATAGTCTTGTGGGCACTCCTTTGTAGGTAACTCTCTCCTCTTGTTGCTTTTAAGATTCTCTCTTTATCTTTAATCTTGGGTAATGTAATTATGATGTGCTGTGGTGTGTTCCTCCTTGGGTCCAACTTCTTTAAGACTCTGGGCTTCCTGGACTTCCTGGAAGTCTATTTCCTTCTCCAGACTGGGGAAGTTTTCCTTCATTATTTGTTCAAATAAGTTTTCAATTTCTTGTTGTTGTTCTTCTCCTTCTGGTACTCCTATAATTCAGATATTGGAATATTTCAGGTTGTCCCAGAGGTTCCTAAGTCTCTCTTCATTTTTTTGAATTCTTGTTTCTTCCTTTTGTTCTGGTTGGATGTTTATTTTTTCCTTTTGTTCCAAATCATTGCTTTGAGTCCTGGTTTCCTTCCTATCACTGTTGGTTCCCTGAATATTTTGCTTTATTTCACTTTGGGTATCTTTCATTTGCTCTTTCATTTTGCGACCAACCTCGATCAGGTCTGTGAGCATCCTGATTACCAGGGCTTTGAACTCTCCATCAGATAGGTTGGCGATCTTCTCATCACTTAGCTCCCTTTCTGAATTTTTGCTCTGTTCTTTCATTTGGGCCATATTTCTTTGTCTCTGTGTACCGGTCTTGTTGTTCTGGTTGACTATTTCTTCAACTTCTTGGTTGTTGGAGTTCCATGCAGCTTGATTTTCTGGCACTTGTGGTTGTTTATTGATTTCAGATTCATTGTTATCCTCCTTTTGGTTGTGCGAGGAAATGAAGGGTTTCTATCTGCACCTCCATCTGGGCTGGAACTAGGCACGTTTTGATCAGGAGCCTCAGGCTGCACACTCACTCCTTCATGGCTAGCAGTCTCCCTTTCCTCCATTGTTAATTTCAGCATGGAGGAGTAAACCACTGACATTGGCATTATGGACATGTGGCATGTCCTGTGGTGACATCTGCACAGAAATGGAACTAAGGGGCAGGGGAGTGCCCTGAAAGCTATGGATACTGAGGTTCCTGAAGTCCTCACCCCTCCAGGTGATGGACTGGGTGCTTCTGGCTAAGTCACACCCCATCCTCAAAGGTATAAGTCCTTCTGGATGGAAATTAATTAGTGCACAGAACCTGTCACAGAAAGTGGGGAGGCTATAGATCAGAGAGCCAAGCCCCCATCTGCACTAAGCTTGTTCCCAGCAGTCTCCCTACCCTCAAAGGTTATGAGCAGCTTCAGGCTCTGTCAACACTGGAATGCATATGGTCACAGAGACACAAGCAGCTATGATTAAGAAAGAACCTCATCAGGGGATGTTGGAAGGTGGAACCTCGAGTCACCATCAACTTTCATTCAGTCCAGGAGCAGCTTGTGGCCCTCAGCCCTTTGCAAACTCACAGAGGTCTTCTGTGGCTTGAGCACAGTGTTTCCACATCGGGCTGCGTTGTGTAGGCCTATAGCACCTGGAGAAGCTAGAACACCACTCTGTTGCTATTTCTAGAGCAAGCATTCACTGAAGCAAGTTCCCTCTGGCTGTCCCCATCTTGGGATCTCCAGTGGCCTAGGGGTGACATCTGACCACTTTCCCTGTGATACAAGTATTGGTATGTGTGTCCTTGAAAGGGAAACCTGCCTCAAACTGGGCTATTTATGACTCTTCATCCCAAGGCCCTCTGGAAGGAGAAGTCATCAGAAACTTCAAGCTCTCCAAGCTTCTGAGGAGTGGAAGGAGAGACCAAAAGATAAGTATAAACTATGATTTGTGAGTTTTCCTTCATGAGCGGTAGCATCTTCAGATAGAATGACATGACCCCCAAACTGTAGAGTCTCCTAGAAAATTTGCAGTCTGTGTTCCTCACACAGTTATGGCCTGTGGCAGAGAACATCTGAAAGTGTGATGCATGTATACCATCACACTCTACATCAGAGGTACAAGCGCCAGTGCCCTGTACCCTTAGTCTCTCCCAGAGATTTGAGTGGGATCCACCCTGGATCCATGTCACTGCTTTGGAGCATAAACATGGCAGACAGGAAAGCCTGTTGCTGATATGTTTAAGAGCACCTTGTTGGAGAAACAACTGCCTCTCTGGGTTCTGAGGCTTGGCATCTCACTCCTAAATGAAGGCTGATGCCACCAGCCCTGACTTCACATGGGGAAAGGCAGGGAAAGCCAGCCAACTGAGTTTTGCCTATTAGAGAAGTAGTTTTGGCAGCTTCAGACTGACACCACGTGACTCCAGCATAGAAGGTGAATGAGTAGTATGTACATCACTGTGCATCAGAGCCACTTGGAGGCCTTGTTAAAGCATACTTTTTTGCTCCTCACTCAGACCTATGCAGTTATAAGGGGAGTGTTTGTGGGGAGACAGTTGAAATGGAATGAAACACATTGGTGGGAGCAGATGATAGGAGAGGAAGGCCTTTGATGAGGCAACTCAAAGCAGAGAACAAAGCACACTTTTATCATAGTAGAAACAATTTTCAGAAGTTTAATCCCCAACTTGTAAAATGTTTTAGGTAATCTTCCCTAATGCTAAACCAGACCAAGGGCCTTTTCTCTCATTCCAACAGCCTCAAAACTCCAAGAACCCTGATTGCCCTCCAAGGACAACTCAGCAAGTAACTAGACCAAGTTGGATCCCAGAGACTTAGAATGAGAAGAGGCAGAAACCAGGAGGGGATTTAACAGGAGACAGGGCTGTGGTGGCGGTGAGAAGTCACATGGGCCATGGATGAAAGACTTCTCATTAAGCCATGGGGTTTATGAAAAGTCCTGTGATCTGCCATTTGCAAGGTGGAGACTGAGGAGAACCTCTGGTGGAAGTCCCAGTGTGAGCCCAACCTGAAGGCAGAATAACACTGATGTCCCATCTCCATTCTCCAACCCCTACGTTTCTGTTCTATTCAGGCCTTAATGGGTTGGATGAGGTCCACCCACACTGCAGAGGGCATCTACTTACTCAGACTACAGGTTCAGTGTTGATCTCATCAAGGAACACCTTCGCAGACACATGCAGAGTCATGTTTAACCAAACGCTTGGGCACACTGTGGCCCAGTCAAGTTGACACATAAAATTAATCATTGCAGTGAGGAAGAGTAACACACAAATAACAAAAACTTACTGATGACAACCCCCTCAAAAATGTATATGTATGCATATGTGTATGTGTGTATATATTTATGTAAAATGGTGTCATGATTTACTGTAAGACAATAAATAACAATATTTTATTAATGTGAGATATTAATTGCTTATAAGATTTTTCTGGCTTGTTTTCCTGAAATTTATTCATTATCTCATCAAAATTTATACTTCTAGCAACTTATTTGCAATTGATATAATTGAAAACAAGGTCAGTCACTGTTGGCAAATGTGAAATATTTTTTAATCATTATTTAAATTTGAGAAAGAACTTTATGCTAATGAAATGTTACAAGAGCTGTTAAGCATGTTTTTTTAGCTGTGACAAAATTCAGATTGAAGGGGTACAAGACAGACCTCCCCAAGATATGCCACTTTGGCATGTGAATTATTTTGAGCTGAAGGCAATCAAGTCCCTGTAGGCTCACAGGAAACTTTTACTTCTCCCTTAAAGAATTTAAGCTGGGGCCTTGTTGTTTTCTGACCTATCTGTGTGGCAAGGCTAACATCTAGTCACTGAGCATCTGTTCTTCTCATCGTCCTGCAAACTACTCTCTGCCCCCCTGAAGCTGCAGATGTCTTAGCTCATTCTTAGCTCAGAACATCATATATACCTCATTGACCTTTCTGACTCTAAACCTCGTATGTGTGGAGTTCCTGTACAAATATATGTAACTAAATTTGGTTATTTTTTCTTGTTACTCTGTCTCATGTTGATTTAACTATTAGTTCAGAGAAATAACTTAGAAGAGTAGAGAAAAAATTTTCCTCCTCAACAAGAAAAATTTCTGATAAATGATTTCAAATATAAAGTTTAGTACATCTAGAGCTGAAGAGTCTTGCAGAAGAAATTTTCTAAAAATATTTAACCCTCCACACACATCAGTTTCATGTAATATTGGATTTAACTTTAAATGTAAATGCAATGGCATTTTAGAGTTTTCTCAGCAGTCCCAGGATCTCGTGCAGGTCTTACAAAAACACAGAAGTGGCTTCATGACTTGTCTATAATTCAAATGTCTGTCTGTGCACCCTATCACCATATCTTCAGTTACAGGAGAAAACTAATTCTAAAATTGCCATCCTTGTCCATACTTGGCTCATCAGGTTTCTAACGATATGATAATTTTAAAATTTAATTTCTATTTCTATTACCAAGATTGTGGGTATTTGGTTGCAGCTGATATCCAAGATCTGGATTCTAAACTCTTAGAGAAATCTCACAATTCTCTGGAATGCCTTATTAGAATGCCCACATGCACACTTGTGATCTGTAATAGTTTCCTGACAAAATCCACAGCCTGAACAGGGGAAGTTCTTACTATGGGTCCAGGTGCCACCCCCAGGAGGAGCCATCCTCTCCCTCTGCTGTTGCTACTGCCACTGCCCCAGTCACTGCCAGTAACGTGAGCCCAGGTCCCCACTCTGCTGAGCCCTGGGCCTCATGGTAGCCTGGACTGGCCACAGCAGCTGTCATGGACCTGAGTGTGTATACAGACATGTTGCCACCCAGCACATCTCCTCTGCTCACACACCCTCTGTTGTGCACACTTTACTTAGAAAACATGAGTTCAAAGATAAAATTATTAATAATTTCAGGCATTGGCAGTGGCACTCTAAACCAAGCATAGGAGCCCTGTCAAGCCCATGAAGCTGTTCTGCCATCACTGGTTGTATTTAGAGGGTAGAAACGGGGCACTGATCTACTTGAACATCCTTCTGGGATGCTGTGCAGGTTCTTGTATGATTCACTGTTTGGTTGACCACTTCCTTCTTGCAGGAAAAGGGGTTTGTGCTAGATTACACTAACAGCACCATCAGGTTACCTTGATGCATTTCTAGGCTTTTTCACACTTATAGAATAATTACTAGTTTTCTCGTCCCAGACATCTTGGCTCAAACATTGGCTAGTACGTCCTCTCTATCAGTGCTCAATTTAACTGCTGTCCCTTTGCAGTCACTCTGCAAGCATTGTGGCTAAGACCTTTTAAAGGGAGAACCTGGATTTCTTTCTTTTTAAATTTAATTTAATTTGATTTTTCATTGTTGTTCAAATACAGTTGTCTCCATTTCTCCACACAACTCCCTACCCACCCCAACCACCCTGTCCTCCCACCTTCCATCCTACCCACTTTGGCTTTGTCCAATGTGTCCTCTATACATGTTCCTTGACGACCCTTCCCTTCTTTTCCCCCTCCCCTCTGGTTACTGTCAGTTTGTTCTTTATTTTAATGTCTTTGATTACATTTTGCTTGCTTGTTTGCTTTGTTGATTGGGTTCCACTTAGAGGTGAGATCATATGATATTTCACTGCCTGGCTTATTTCACTTAGCATAATGGTCTCCAGGTCCTGGTGCCGCCCCCAAGAGGAGCCATCCTCTCTCTGCTGTTGCTACTGCCACTGCCCCAGTCACTACTAGTAACATGAGCCCAGGTTCCTGTTGTTGTGAAGAGTAGGAGCTCCTTTGTTCTTTCTGCTGCATAGAATTCCATTGTGTAAATATACCACAGTTTTTTGATCCACTCATTTACTGATGGGCACTTAGGCTGTTTCCAACACTTGGCTATTGTAAATTGTGATGCTATGAACATCGAGGAGCACAGGTTCTTTTGGATTGGTGTTTCAGGATTCCTAGGGTATAATCCCAGTAGTAGAATTACCAAGTCAAAACGCAGTTTCATTTTTAGTTTTCTGAGGAAATTCCATATTGTTTTCCACAGTGGCTGCACCAGTTTGCATTCCCACTAACAGTGCACTAGGGTTGCCTTTTCTCCACAACCTTGTCAGCACTTATTATTTGTTGATTTGTTTATGATGCCATTCTGACTGGTATGAAGTGGTATCTCATGGTGGTTTTAATTTGCATCTCTCTGATGACTAGTGATGCTGAGCATCCTTTCATATGTCTCTAGGCCCTCTGTATGTCCTCCTTGGAGAAATGTCTGTTCGGGTCCTTTGCCCATTTTTTAATTGGGTTGTTTGTCTTCCTGGAGTGGAGTTGTGTGAGTTCTTTATGTATTTTGGAGGTCAAACCCTTGACTGAGGTATCATTGACAAATATATTTTCCCATATGAATGGTTCCCTTTTCATTTTGCTGATGTTTTCTTTAGCCATGCAGAAACTTTTTATTTTGATGAAGTCCTATTTATTTATTCATTCCTTTATGTCCCTAGCACTAGGGGACATATCAGTGAAAATATTGCTGTGTGGAATATATGATATTTTCCTGCCTATGTTCTCCTCTAGGACTTTTATGGTGCCACGACTTACATTTAAGTCTTTTATCCACCTTGAGTTCTTTTGTGTATGGTGTAAGTTGGTGATTGAGTTTCATTTTTTTGCATGTAGCTGTCCAGATCTCCCTCATCATTTGTTGAAGAGGCTATTTTTACTCCATTTTGTGCTTCTGCTTCCTTTTTCTAATATTAATTGACCATAGAGACTTGGGTTTATTTCTGGGCTCTCTATCTTGTTCCATTGATCTATGTGTCTCTTCTTATGCCAGTACCAGACTGTTTTGATTACTGTGGCTTTGTAATATTGTTTGATATCAGGTATTGTGATCCTTCCAACTCTGTTCTTCTTTCTCAAAATTTTTGTGGCTATTCAGGGTCATTTATGGTTCCATATAAATTTTTGAAGTGTTTGTTTTATGTCTGTGAAATATGTCATTGGTATTTTAATAGGGATTGCGTTGAATCTCTAAATTGCTTTGGGTTGTATGGACATTATCTGACAGCAGATATTTAAGCCAGAGAGTAGTCATCATAGTGAAAATGGTAGAGAAAAGATAGATTTTTAGAGCTACTCTATGCCAATACAAACATAAAATTATAAACATGAATTTTGTTTATTCATTTGAATGTCTATATAGTAATTATATTTATGCAAGCACCTTTGTTAGCGTATCCTCTGCTGCTGAAAAGTTCCATTACACTTAATTGTAGATGTGATGCTGTTGTACCATGTAAGCGAATCTATAAAATCATTTCTTTGAATGTATTGCCAGGGATTTGTTTGACTCTGGGGAATACACCATCAGCAAAATAAAGCCCTGGGGCAGAACCTTAAGACCACTGCTGTGCAATGTGCGTCTGAGTAAGGAGGGTTACACCAGCAGGGAGGGCAACAACACACTGCTGAAACAGTGAAACAGTGAAACAGTGAACTCCCCAGCACTGTCACTCAGACCTGCCCCATAGAGCAGTTTCTGGCGCTGTCCCTGACACTGCTGTTCCAATAACCAGCAACTGTCTGGGTCTGGGGCAGCATACATGTGAAACATCTGAGTCAGCACCCTAACGCAGAAACACTTTCTGTGACCAAAACTTTGCATTTCTAAGAAGAAAAGATCATTAACATGGGGAGGAAGTGGTCATTTTTCACATTTCTAATCAGTTCAATTGTCTTTCCATCATTGTATTTGGAAAATGTTCAAACACAGGAAAACTGAAAGACCGGCGGGACAAGCACTCACTCATGTAACCACCACCCAGGCCCCCCCACCCAGCATTCCCTACATCTGCCTCTGTGCCGTCTGCCCATGTGCCCCTCCCTGCATCCGTCCACTGGTACACCACACTTTTGGTGCATTTCAAAATAAGTTAAAGACATGACTCCCCTTCACCCTAAATTCTTTGACATTCATATCATTAACTTGAGTTCCATATCTGTTATCTGTTTTATTTATTTTGATTCTGGTAAAAACTACATAGAGTAAAAAGCACAAATCTTTAGAGGACCATTTACTGTTTTGACAAATGCATCTATCTGTGTAACTTAAATCCCTATCAACATACAGGACTTTACATCCCCCAGAAAGTTCCCTCAGGGCCCTTCTCGGTCATGTCCAGCAGCCCCCATCCTCACCAGCTGGGCCACTGTTCTGATCTCTTACACCAAAGATTAGTTTTGTCTATTGATCAGTTCATTTTTATCTGATGCAATTGAATAAATAGCAATTTAAAGACTTTACTTTCAAACCACTGAAATATTACTATTTCATTGGTTCTTCTTTTTTTCCTTAATACTTCAGGACAAATTCTGGTGACAATAAAGGAAATGCCCCAGGAAAAATATCAACAACAGTCTTTGCTGTGCTTGAGGAAAGTGCAGGCTCACAAAGGGGGTAGATCTTGGCAGAAGGGAGCTTGGTTTAAACAGAAAAAATAGGCAAATTCATCTGTTGACGATTCCCTGAGGGAAAACCCAAACAACCCATCTTTCCCATTTGTCCAGGACTTGGTGGTGTTTTCTTTCCTGTGTGTCATGGGAGAGCAGAGCCTTTTCTTCCCACAAGCCCTGCTTGAACTCTTCTTTCCTATTTTAGTCTCAGAAGGCACCTGCCAGAGACAACAGGGCTCTCTGCAGGCCACACAGTTTAATCAGCAAGAGTGGCATGGTCCCGAGCCCTGTGGCTTCTGAGGCCTTGCCTCCTGGAGAACACACCCTCTTAGCACAGATCATTCTCAGTGCACTGCCCTGCAAGCCCAGAAATAGAAACACAGTGGGGAAGGAGCAGAACACATGTATGTGCTCACCTCTCTTTTCTGTTTGTTTTGTTCAGGAAGTTGATTGAAACTGGAACATTGTGTCAACCAAAACCCAGAACTGCTGGCCTAGAGCAGAGTTCCCCCCATTGAATCAATCCTCATTTTGCCATAAAGTACAGATATTAATTCACTTATTCACTCATTCATTCATTCACTTATTCATTCCAAATATGTATTATCTTCTTCCACCAAGTTATCTTTCCATTTTGATTCTACTGTGATGCAAACCAGGGGCCTAGAATGATTCCTGACTCTTTCCTCCACCATCACAGCCAGCCCAGGACTGACTCCTGCGGGTTTCACTCCCTAATGTCTCTGTAATATATTTATTGTCTCCTTTCAGTCATGAAACAAATATCATTGAACATCCACATGTCCCAGGTGTTTACCTGTACAGAGAGGATATAGCAATGAACAAAAAAAAATAATTTCCTACCCCTTGGAGACTACATTCTAGGAAGAAGAACAAAATAAGCCAACAGAAAAGAGAGAATTTCAGATCATGGCATGTAACCAAAACTCAGTTCAGCTGCCTGCCACAAGGAAAACCAAATCCGTGAGACAGGTGCTAGAGCAAAAGGAAAGAGGTCTTATTCAGGTGCTGTAATCTGGGAGAATGGTGGATTCCCATCTCAAAGATCATCTCTGCTTCCTTCTCAAGCCCCAGGTTCTTATAAGGAAAGGAAGGGGAGGTTTTTTAATTCAATTGCTATCTTTTGGTGCACTCAAGCCCTACCCACTCATATTTTTGGCTTTTGGTGCCTCGCTCCTTCGGCATTCAGCTTTTTAGCCTTCCACTGCAGTGGGTGCACTGAGTGTAAGAACCTCCACTGCACCATCTTGGCCAATAGGGAGACTTGCTGGGACTCCCTGACTGTCTCTGGTGTCAGAGTCAATGGGGGGCTGGGCTGTAGGACCCCCGTCAGGAAGTCTTGAGATGCCAACAGCCCTCAGTCAGATCCTAGACACCACACCTGCGCATCTGGGAGAGCTGACTGGAGTCCTCGAGGCACACCTGGACACCAGTGCATCCACATCCTCTGTGAAGACCCGTGCAGTCAGTCTGCTGCTCCGAAGTGGCCAGCAGGGCTTCTGCTCACCCTGCTGTCTATTGCCCATGTTCCCACTGACAGCCTAGGTAACTGTGAGTCCTATGAGTAAAAAACGGAAACCGACGGCCAGGTAGCACTGTGTGAAGCAGGGGGAACAGTAATTTACTGACTGATCACAAGAGGCTTTTTTAAGGTAAAGATTTGGGGACTAAGGCTTGAAAATAATGAGAAGGACTGTCACTGTCATGCAATGGCCTGGTGAGGACTTGCAGCCAGAGCAGCAGGAGCTGACAATGACACTTCCCTGTTACATAATATCACTTCTTCCCTGCCCAACCAACTGGTCTACCATGAGTAGCCCACATGTACTGTGTCATTCACAATGGAGCTTTCTGAAATGCAAACTGTATTCCATCAATTCCTCCACCTTCCTGCCATTCTTATCAAAATACCCCCATGCTATTGCTCTCAGAGAAAAATAGTTTTTAACACAGCAACAAGCAACCAGACCAGTCAGGGCATGTCCCTGCATTGTTCTCCAGCTACATGTTACACCACATCCTTCTGGTCCCACAGGCCTTCTTTCAGTCTTCCAGGCCATTGTGCTTGTTGCATGTACGATGTTGCTCCCAAGGTCAGAGAGGCCCATTCCTTTCCTGTTTTTCCAATTAATTCAGATTTATCTGTCAGATTTTAAATTAATCATCAGTAACTCAGAAAAGCCTGCTGTAACCTACTTTTTAAAATCAAATGCTCAAATTACATGTTTGCAAAAAAAATGTCCCAACTCATTTATAGCACTTCTCACTCTGGCAATTGTCCATGTAATTTAGAATTTTTGGATTCATGTCTGTCTATAATATTCTAGTTTTATAAGAGGAGCCCTCCTGGAACAGTGCATAGAACATAACTTATAATTGCTTAATTGTTTCACATAATGATGAATACTTTCCATGAATTTGAAAATTTGTCAGCATAGAGAAGACATTTCAGTCCATCAGAATGGATGCGATCTTGTTAGGAGATTATAGGTAGAATGAGACGTGGGCACCTGAGTCCCAGGCATGTCTATGTTATAAAACCCTAGTGGAAAATGAGCCATCCAGGGAACAGAAGTGGAGCTGCCAGAGGGTTCAGATAGGAACCAAGACAGAGCAGTGCCTCCCACTCCAAGAAAGGAACTCTCCTAGTCCACTCAGGCTGCTGTAACACAATACCACAGACTGGAGGGCTTATAAACCACAGAAAGTTATTTCTCAAAGTTCTAGAGCCTAGAAGTCCAAGATCAAGATACAGGCAGATTCAATGTCTGTTGAGAGCCTACTTTCTGGTTCCTCACAATGTCTGCATGAGGCAGAAGGGAGATGAGAGCTTCCTGGGGTCTGTTTTATTGGGCACTAATCCTGTTCAGGAGGGATCGACATGCATGGACTAATAGCTTCCCAAAGGACCCACCTTTCCTATTATCACATTGGGATTAGGTTTCAACATATGAATTTGGGAGATATACACTCAGTCTGTAACAGAGAGTGTGCTGAAGTAGAGAGGCCAGCTCTATGGAATGTTAACCTTATGACAATTGGGAAACAGAGAATCAGAAGAAAAGAACTTAAAATTAAAGTCAGACACACACACACTGTTTGGGAAATGTTCTTGGAAGACTTCCTAAATA
>VMDR010024613.1:0-14928 GCA_007922815.1 Macrotus californicus | reverse complement strand
GGTTTCTAAACATTTTAAATAGTTCATACAGTAAACATATGCGACATAGTCAAAATCAGGTCAGTTTTTCAGAATTGTAAAAATGTTTAATAATCTAAAAATTATCATTTAGAAAGCATTTTAAGATTCTGCAGCATATGAAAGTAATACCACCACCCAAAACATAGCAGAGCACAAGTGCTAGTTAGCAGATAATTAATTTAAAAGTTTACTGTAATTAGAACTAATAATAAAATGTCAAATTATGTGCTGCATTAGGATATCTTAAAGATATTGAGTTAGCATTCTTTTCTCAAAACAGTTTACTAAGTACTCAAATTATATGCTTTTAGCCAGAAGGCAATTATAAATATTGAAAATGTAAAGCATAAACCTGATTCAACTCTACTTGTAAGGATAAATAAAAATTTACAAATGCTGTACAGCTGTTTTCCCATTAGAAGTACAGATGACAGAAAGGAACTTTAGATTAACTCTATATCCCTTGATCAAGTACCACCTTGCATCCAAATATCTGTGAGTAATTAAAAATACAATTATTAGTATTTGTATTCTATCAGCTTTTATTAAGGATGAAAATCAATTATATAACCTACTGCTGCATTTACTAAAGAACGCTTTTGAGAAAACTGTCCACTATACTAGTTGGTGTCAACTCTACAAAACCACACTGGAGAAATTCCTCTCAGAATTCAGTGCCAGAAGTCTGTCATCCTGCAGAACTGCCATTTCCCCCTTTTGAAAAAAGCTACTTAGAAAAGGCAAAATATAGAGACAAAGCGTAGTTGTCAGGAGTTTGAGGACAGGAAGGGAGGGGAGAGATAAACAGGTAGAACATGGGATTTTTAGGGCAGTGAAACGATTCTTTATGATACCGTAATAGTAGAAACATGATGTTAGGCATTTGTCAAAACCCACAGACCTCTACAACACAATGCCCCTTAATGTAAACAACACATTAATACATATTAATAATAATTCATCAATACTAGTTTATTAAATGTACCACAACTAGGTGCAGAGGAAGGAAGGCAAATATCTGCTCGATTTTTCTGTAAATCTAAAACTACTCTTAAAAAACAGGTCTATTAACTAAAATAGAAAAGAAAAGACAAAAGAAAAGCTGCTTAGTATAGGCACAACACCTAGTCTCATTGCACTTTCATAGACATTGTGTTTTTTACAAACCTGAGGAGGATCCTCCACCAGCAAAAAGATTAAGACTTACTTTCTTGAGTTGCTCTGGAACCCAACCCACAATATCTCTGAGGTGTGCCTATCTTAGAGGAGATTATAAGCTTGATTAGGGCAACCATATTAACACACCCTTGACTAGTATACTAAACTTAAGTTTTATTTGCATTTTGCTAATTTGTTTCTTGTCAATCATTTCACAATCTTTGTTCAAAATGAGATCTGTATGCATAAATAAATAAAATGTACACATACATGCAGACTAGTTATTTACAATGGGTGCAACCTGCTAGCGTGACTAGTATAAATAGAAAGTCTACATTCTGAAAAACATGTTCCATGAGCTCAGAGCATCAAAAAACCAAAAATGGGATGCATATCAGATTTGTGCTGATTAAAAATAACAGTATATGAATATACTTTGGGAAAAAATTTAGGCATAAATTATTTCTATAATTTAAGTTTTTATATTTTTATCTACTTTATTTTCCTGAAACTTGTTTTCTGGTTGTAAGTCAGCAAAACAAGGATATAAAATTTTTACATTACCAGAGCAACTGACACCTTATTTTCCTCTTTCATTACCCTGAACTTAGTTTTCCCTGTTGGTTTTAATTATCCTATAAACCCCAATAAGACAGTAAAAAGGAAAAAAGTTTCTAACCTTTCCTGAGTTCTACCTTCAAGTATCCTCATACATCAAATGATTCAAATCTCAGTAGTGAGTCAAATTACAGCGGTGCCAGTTTAAGATAAAAAAATACCATCTGAATAAAATCTCTGATATTTTGGGGTACATCTTCTTACTTCAATATCTTACATTTCTTCCAGGCATCCAAACACCAGCTTCAATATTATGTGGCAAAGATATTATTTAGAGGTGTGGTTTATAATCTGTAAGCTTAAGAATTTGGGGATGTCACATTTCCTACAGTGATCCAGATATATGCAAATATGCCAAGCACTGTTTACAGAATAAGTGAAGAATTCACAACTCTCCAGACATTTATGTATAGAAATTTAAATTTGTTTAAAAGCCTTTATTTCACTGAAAACTTTCACTATTTTCTCAATAAGTGGAAATCAAAGTGTAATCAATGATGTGGAATTCATAAACATGTTTACAGTTTTAAAAGGGACTCATTTTTTGAAAGACAGAGTGCACTAGTTTATTAATGGCAAGATTTTAATGTGAGACAGTCCCAAACAGAACATGAAACCTGCCTCTATTATCTACTAGTTAAATGACCTTGAGAAAGGTTTTAACCTTGGTAAACATAGACCCACTGTGTTCTATACTGGTCAGAACTTGCCTGTAGAGTTGTAGTCAACTTTGTCCACCAAAATTTCCAGGTGAAACAAGCCATGTCATGTCTACAACTGAAGAATCCACAAAGTGGGAGGTAGAGCACTTAGCCTAGGAGACTTCAGGGCAATTTTTTAAATGCCTAGTATCTGAAGGGTTATCAGGTAGCTTAGAGATGAAAGGTTAAGGTCAGATTACACTACCCAAAAAGGCATAATTAGGAAGTTAAAGTGAAGCAAATATTGTGTCAATATAAAATGACTTCCTCATAATTATAGACATCCTATACTGAAATAGCTACTTTAAAAAGAATCCTTTTTAGTTTTCAAACACAAGGTCAAGCTGAAGCTGTATGACCATTTTATCTAGAATTTGGTGGAAAGCACACTGCACTGGAAAATTGATTTTAAATAACCTCAACAGTCTCCCAACTATAAGGCAGATTAAAATGACCATGATAGTTGTGCTTTTATGTTGGTCATTTAATTTCCCTAATAATCTTATTATGTACCGTATTTTAAAGATGAGAAAACTGAGGGCAAGAGTTAACTTAATTTGATCATGGCCACATAGTGGGTAAGTAGAAGAGTGCATTTTCAAATCCTGGATCTATTTGGGCTCTTTTCTCTCTATTAGTGGATCTCAATCTTGGCTCACAGTATAATAACTTGTACAGCTTATAAATATCCCGCCATCCAGGCCACATCCCAGACCAATTAAACTGACAACCTAATGGGGAGATCCAAGAAAGATCCCAAGTGATGCCAACACACAGGTATGGTTAACACCCACTGCTCTATACCAAGGGTTAGCAATAAAGCTTTATTGGAACACACCCATTTTCATTTGTTTACACACTATATACAAATACTTTCATGCTACAATGGCAGAGTTAAGTAACTGAACTTATGACCAAAGCCAAAAGTGTTTACTACTGTTTGGCCCTTTACAGTAAAAATTTGCCAACCCCTGGTTCTATATCAATTATGTCCTAACCATATAGTACTCTTATAAGATCCATTTTCTACCAATAAATGAAGTTGCATTTAGAGGCACTAAAAAGGTGTTAAAAAAAAAAAAAAACAGCTGGCATGTAGCACACATTGCTGATACAAATTTGTGAGTTAAGCAATGTTCAGATACCACAGTGATACCAACATAATAGAATTATCTTTTATAAGACAGATTTAAGAAATAAATTGGAAGCGTATTTAACTACCAAAAATTAATACAACCTTAGCTAGAGATGCCTGCTAAGATAATCGCTGGTGATGTTATTTTGTTTGAAGTATGCATTGTGGGTCAATATTAGTGATTTTCTTTTCTTGGATTACTCCAACTAAATGTGAGATTAATTTTAAGAATGGGGCTAGCTCTGATTAGTTTTGCCAATCAGCTACCACCCAGAAAATCTGCTTATTCCTTAACTGTGAGTGTACATTTATGTATTTAAAAAAACACTAAGGTTCCCATCATGCTATTAAACAATCTATGCCACAAAGAACACCGTAACTCTGCATTTTGGGAATTGCTTCAGATCTTTTGTATTAAAAAAATTAAGCCAAAATAAATGCTGCTACTTTAAACAAACTGCCTCTAAGGTTTTTATTTCTTGATAAGTATGATGGAAAAGAGAGCAAACTGTTTTTACACATGCATTCTGGTTTTCAAATAAGTAAAATTTCTACTGATGAAAACCAAACCCAAACCTAAAAAGCCAGAGGAGCCATTTCATAGGATTACAACAACATTTTGCCCTTTTCCCAAAGGGAAAAGGAAATAAAAACAATAATTCTTTTTAACACCAAACAGATACAGAACTTTAGGACAAAGCAAGCATTAAATCATATATGCCGGTAGTAGACAAGTCTGGGGTCTGCACAGAGAACTTCAAGCTCACTTGGCTGCTTCTTCCAATAAAACTAAGTTAGACACAGGCAATTAAATTACATTAAAGAAAAGTTTCAATCTATTTAATACTCTACACAACAATGCGCCCTCACCCCATTTTTTTAAAAAAACCCATACAACAAATGTGATATGCTAAGATTCTTGTATGTACTCCTTTGGGGGATATATTAATAAGTCTTAGAGGCTCTTTTAACTAATAAAAATGAGATGAAGTGAGGCAAACTTAAAATATTCCAGTTTCTGTAAAATTTATTGTGAGAACAGTAACTCTAAACAAATTAGAATAATCCCAATACTATTTGCAAAATTCTATAAACACTTGTAAATGTTTAATTTACCCAAAAAACTGAAGAGTAAAGGATGTAAACTAGGTCTCAAAAATGTTCTGAAATGACAAACTACATATTACAACTAAAGAGTTTATCTTTCCCAGCACTGAGTGTAAAAAAATGTGAGCATAGACCTCTTCCCAAAAGTTGCCAGAGGTGACCTCTAAAAATGGTTTGCTCTTCACTTGACCCAGAAAATTCCACAAAATCATGTAAATCAAGAGGTTCAAATATTGGGTTCACTTTAAGAACATTTGTGAAATTGCCCAGGGCATCATAGGTATGTATATTCAAAAAGCTACCAAGCACTGGAAGGATATCACTTTACAGAAGCAACGTGCCATTCTGTTGTTGCAATGGTGGAGTTGGTAGATGTACCCAGGCCAGACAGTGGGGCTGGACATAGGGTAGGTGGCCCAAAAAGTGTTGAATTTTTGCTGCACATGCTTAAAAATGCAAAGAGTAATGCTGAACTTAAAGGTTTAGATGTAGATTCTTCAGTCATCGAGCACATCCAGGTGAACAAAACTCCCAGGATGCCATGTAGAATTTACAGAACTCATGGGCGGATTAACCTACACAGGAGTTCTCCCTGCCACAATGAGATGATCCTTATTGAAAAGAGCAGATTGTTCTGTAAACCAGAAGAGGAGAAGAAAAAGATATCCAGAAAAAAACTGAAGAAACAAAAGCTTGTGGCCCTCAGGTTAAGCATAAATACTAATAAAATTATTAATTTAAAAAAAAAGTGAGCAGAGTCCAAAGATCAGGAAAGTAAAAGAATAATTATACATTAAGTGGAGTTCACATGCCATACCCACAATATAGGCAAATCCCTGATCATTAATAAAACCTTTGAGAAACCCACAAGTATGTCTAAAGAAAAAAAACTAAGACACCAAAATTTTGTGCTTCGATAATTTTCCCCTTCTTCTATTTTTTCAAATTTGGTATTACTCAGGTGTATTACTTTTATAATTAAAAAAAAAAAAACAACAACTTTAAACGTATACTTCAACATTATATCCAACCAGAATGAGAATGAAACTGAAATACCTTTGTAGGTACAGTATTTACCTGGTTCTTCCTTAATGAATGACAAATCTTCTTCTGGATAGGCAACAGATGGCTGCATCACTGAGCAATCTTCTACATTTGTTTCATTATTAGGTGGAATATTATAAATAAATCTCTTTGTAGCTTGGTTTTTCCTTCTTGTTTTGCCAGTTTCTTGAATTCCCTGGGAGCCCATATTATTCCAAATAAACACTTTTGTTTGACCTTGGGCTTCATTTTCAGCCAATTCAGGTGAACCATCCTGGACCCAACTACTGTCATTCATTTGGTAGTTTTCTATTTGGCCCTCGTCGACATTACAACTATCATTTTCAATTTTTACATTACTTGCCAAATTGGTAAGATTCCGTGTTGCCCAAAAACTGGCAATTTTTTGATCCCGTGATGAAGACAGACCATCTCTATTAACTGGTTTTCTATTATTATAGTCCACAACTACAGACTCTGGGGCTTCTGATTTAATGCTTATATTTAAGGCATCTTTAATGAAATTTCGGCAAGTTTGAACAACTTCGCTCATTTGAAGATAGCTGGCCACGGTCATTACTTCAATGGCATTTTGGCTTGTGAGCACCAGGTTACCAGAGTACAAGAAGTCCAAGATGACTGAAAAACCTTGAACTGCAGCAATATCTAAATGGGTAGTATTGTTTTGGTTAGGGCTTTCTTTGTTTGAAAAGCAATATAAAGTCTTAAAGAATCGGCTGCCTGCAACCAGGATGTTCTTATGAGCTTTAAAGATTTTTCCGCTCACCACAATGCTGACATCACAAAGAATACCTTTCTTTCTCTGTTCATTCAGTTGTCGAAGAAGCTGATAGCAATAAGAGTTCTCGTTTGGCCTACTATTAAAGTCACAGTATCCCTCTTCTGAAGGTATTTCTGATTCCTGTAAGTGAACAGAAAACATTAATATTAAATTTTATTTACTTTTAAAGCCTCAAAACCAAGAAAAAAAAATACTATCATCATCAATGTAACTTTTTAAAAAACACTAATCAAATACAATCATCCCTCAGTATCCACAGGGGGTTGGGTTCCAGGACCCCCACCAATACCAAAATCCACAGGTGCTCAATTCCCTCATGTAAAATGGGTAGTATTTGCATACAACTTACACACATCCTTCTGTGTACTTTAAATCATCTCTACATCACCTATAATATCCAATTCAATGTAATAAATGCTGTGTAAATAAATAGTTACACTGTGTTGTTTAGGGAATGACAAAAAAAATAGTCTATGTATCTTTAGTACAGACACAACCATAGAAGGTCTAACCACCTAGTGTGTGTTGGCAACAACGTAATTTTTTTTGAACATTTTTGACCCACAGTTGGTTGAACTGGTGGATGCAGAACCTGCAGACAACAGGGCCAACTGTATACTAATGTTAGTAATCATTATGAAGTATTCACAATCCAAATGCTGAGAGAAAAGAGTGAACAGCTTGGTATAAATCATTGCTATTATAAGAGAAAAACATCTGCATCAGGATCAGCAGGATTTCATATACAGAATAGCATGCCCCATGCTATTCTTTTGAAACATAAAATAAAGATACGAATTAAGAATTATTTAAAATTAAAATAAACTTTGGCAGCACATGATGAAAGGTCTACAGAAGCAATGAATTAGCATCTATAAGAACTACTTCAAATTCTCACATTAAGCAGTTCGATACTTTAAGAAGGAGGTAGCTATGTCTAACTAAATGATCAGTGTTCTGAATTTCCTGGGCTAATACCAAGTTCTGAAATTCTCTGCCATCATCAGACCAAATTTTTAAAAATAACTCAGGAAATAACCTATTCACCAAAACATTTGCCCATTCTATTTTAACACAAACTATACAAATCAAGCACAGTAATTCACTACTAGTTTTTCTCATTACTATTGTGTAAGAATAGTAATGTTCCCTACTTCTACAAGCAACACTAGCATTTCTCAGTGCCTCTGATTAGAGCACTGAGCTGAGTTTTGGAAGCACCTGTTAAGTATGCCCTTTGCAATGAAGGCTTTATTAAGAGTGTGTGTACTCACTCTCTAAGGACAGTATTAGTTGAGGATTTGAGTGAAACAGAGCTAAAATAAATGGCCAAAATGATTTGTTGAACAAAGTAACAAAGTCTTAGTATTAAAGACAAAAAAGTTACCACTAGTGGGCAAGACTCTTAAGGTACTGAAGAATATGACAAGAGTGTTAGGAGAGCAGACAGGAGGCATATCTAATCCAGATTTTTCAGACGTTGGGGAGATGCTTTTTGGAGGAAACATTTCAGCAGAGCCTTAAAGGATGCAGAGTATGATGGAAGGATGTACATTCTAAGTGAACGAGATAGTCTGAGAAAAAAAAACAAGATGGCCTACAGTATCCTCACAATTCCAGATTTATGAAAGAACTTCAAGGTGATCCAAAAAACCCAAGACATGCAAATGTGCACTTATGAACATTTTGAGGTCTATAGCTTTCATCAGATTATCAAAGGAGATTGGAATCCCCAACAAGATTAAGAATACTGCTATAGGTGCCTTACAGATTTACAAGCAGAGTGATCTGACTGGATTAGCAGAAGAGATGACTGTGGAGGATTAATATTGGGGGACTAAGACTGGAGATAATCTGACCAGGAGAAGCTACTGTTATTAGTGCAACATTCTTGTGGTAAGCAAGGATCTCAACCAGGGAAGATGGATAGTTTAATAGGGAGAGGTGGTAAGGCAGAGTCTGGGGTGTCAGGGAGAAAAAAGAATCACAGGGTCTTCAGGATTCTAGCTTGGAGAGCTAGATAATGCCATCAGTTTGGAGAGAAATCTACACCGCCCTTCTGAGAAGAGTGGCAGAGATAACTTCAGTTGCAAACAGTGAGCTCATCTGTAGTCAATCTATAAATAAGAAGGTGCAATTTAGCTAAAAATCAACAAGTAATTAATATTTACTCCCCTACCCAGAATTATTGTTCTTTCAATAAACGATTACAGAATCAAACATAATCAATGTCAAAACCCATATAAATAGTTTTCTACAAAATGATGAGCCATATTTTTGCCAAATCAAAAAACACTGGCAGATTTGTTTCACCTTTGTGTTAGTTGCTGACCTCAACATATTTTAATTAGTAATTTGGATCAGACCACTAATCTGAATTCAGTATTTACTTTCTGGAAAAGTTAAATAAATTTATAACAATAACATACCTGAGTACATGTTTCAGGGTTAGCAAACTGGAAAGTTGACAGAATGTGTGATTTAGGCTATGAAAATTTCACAAGTGGGTAGAAAGTGATCTGAACCAAGATACAGTGGTAATCACTGTTATTAAAGCAATTTTAAAGTCCTCTAAGCCAACTGGTCAAATCCTGTATGAGCTAATTTTTTAACTTGATTCTATGAAGATACAGTTAGTTGTTACTCAAAATAAAAATTATGTGCTGTCCCTTGCATCAGGGGTCCCCAACCTTTTTGGTACCAGGGACTAGTTTCTTGGAAGATAATTCTTCCACAGACAGGGGAGGTAGTCGAGGGCAGTGATGGTTTCAAGATATTACATTGAAGCTCACCTCCTACTGTGCAGTCCGATTTCTAACATGGGGGCCCTGAGGCTGGGGACCCTTGCCTTACATCCTATACTCATACATCCTTATAAAAAACACAGGGATCTTTTTGAAACAGAAGGCTCAGAACAGATTCTGAAAGCTTATTTGCAGACTCTTCTATGAGTCCTTAACAACCTACATCCAATTAACAAAAGAATATCAAACTTTTTAAAAGGGCGCTAAAATGATTTGGTCACTACCATGAAATTAATGAGGAAGAATTTTTCTTACTTACAGAAAAATAAGAAAGAAAAGTAACCCTTAGCCTTAGTGACATACTAAGATTTGGCCAAACTCCTCTAAAAAAAACAGGCCTCCTTAAAACTTAGTGTGTGTATGTGTGTGTGTGTAATAAAAGGAGTGAACTACCCCATTCTCAAACTGAATTCTTGCCCAAAGAATTCCAGAACTCTCAATATTTTTAAGACAGGAGAAAGTTAATGCAAGGTAATTTTTATAAAGCTGAGAAAAATTGCATGTATGATGATAAAGTCTCAAAATGTTCAAAGAACTGGCTGACCAAAGTCTCTGAAGGTATGAAAAAGGGAGCTGGTTTGCTCTCTAAAATCAGTGATTCCAAGAGATAAAGTGGCTTCGAAACTGATCAAACTGGTAACACTGACATAGGAGATAACAGGCCACAAGAAAAAGCATCTTGTTATACTTACCTGCAAGTTCAATAAGAATGATGATTAAAAAAATGTTATCATTTACTAAGTGATTATGTGCTGGCATATATACTTTGCATATGTGAGGAAACTAGAAGTTTAGCCTGCCAAGAAAGAGGATTAGCACTCTGGTCTCCCTCACCTTAAACCCCAAAATGCTCTTACAGACTGGGTTATACTGCCTCCTACAGATACCAGAGACTGCAGAACAATAGAAAAAAGTGAACTCCTGCCCACAGAAATATGTCAGTTCTCAAAACCATCACTCATGTTAACAAAGAAAAATGTAGGTGGTACCTGCAAGGTACACAAAACAGCAAAGTAACACCCCAAATTAAAATTAGTTAGAATTAAAATAGAGAAATGATTGGGATCAATTCAGAGTGGAAACATCCAAAATCCAATCAATGGAATCAATATATAGCCTCAGACAAACTAAGCTGTACCCCTCAGTCTAATGAAAGAATGCCTCAAGAGAAAGATGGGCTCTAGATAAGGTCTATAAAAAGGAAGCTTCAAGGGAGCAAAGGGGATGGGAGGGGAGGGATAGTTCAGAGATCCGGTTTAATAATGGTTTTACCTAGAAATGAATTCCCTGATACAGATACATGCCTGGGGGAAAAATACGTGAACCATACCAAGTCTGTCATAAGGTGATCCAAATAATTCCCTTTCCTCTAATTTCAGATTCACTAAGTAGCTAATTACAATTTGCATTCCCAATAAACTTTGCCTACAAGGAGACACTATGCTGATAAAAGGAGTAACTGGTCCACTGTATATTATAAAAACTCATTCTAATGGTCTTTTTAGGTTTTTCTAAGTAACCAATCTACCATTATTTAAAAGGTTCACTTTTCATTTTCACAAGTCCACCACCTACATTATTTTACTAATTAACCTCAGTAATACATTACTTAACCCTTTAAAGCCTCAGACTCCTCTTCTGTAAAATGAGGGCAAAATAACTATTTTGTAGAGTTAAGGTAAATGGGTGTTTGCATATGGAAGACAAGGAAATGTTAGTTCCATTTCACTACATTGCCCCAGCTCACAAAGACAGTAATTGCAGAAAGCTGAGATCTGAACCCAGATTTACTCCAAAACCCATTCTTTTCCCATTACAACATTCCTTACAGGCTATAGTCTCAGTTATCACCAACGACTCTAAGACTGAAGACAATTTATTCAACCTTTCTGGGCCTTACATCTTTAAGTAACCTTTCTTCTAGGGCTTTGGCAGCTAAAATTTGGGCAAAAACTATTGTCATTGTCCACTGGGAAAAATAAACCTATGCTTTGAGATTCAACCCTTAAACTTCTGAGAAGCTTCTGGGCTATTGCGTTATTAGACACTGCCTAATTAACTCCAGTATGTGTTCTGAACAGCAAGATCATGCCAAAAGAGGGACTAATACCTGCAAGTCAACTTTCTAAACCAATGACCAGTACAAAAGAATGAATTTCACCCACTACCAAAGGTTGTCTCAAAGTCTTAAAGGAGAACTGATCAAAATCTTAAAGAAGAAGGTCTGCTTGGCTTGAAAGGGGATTATCAAAATGATAAACACTACTATCTCCAGGAAAATATTAAAACAAGAAAGAATAAAGTTCAGCTTACTTATTTTGTAACTAAAGACTTGATTTCAACGAGTCTGGTAAATTGTTCTCTACCAGTCCAAATCAACTTTTGAAAAGGGGGGAATCATACGAAAATCTCAACACAGAAATTTGGGTAGAAGAAACAGGTAAAAACTACAATAATTTACCAAAAGCAAAGTTTAATAAGAAGTTCGACGGCAATAAATTTAGTAAAATTATTCACGAGAAAAAGGAGTGGTAAGCAAAAAGCTTCCACTACATTTATATACTTGCTCTCAAATTATTCTGACCTGGTATAAAGAATTTTTTCAGCTGAGTATTTCCCTAAAAGAGGGTAGCATCAAATGTTAAGGAAATTGTTTAATTCATTCTTCAAAAAGTTACCAAATTTGACTTCCACCAGCATACTAAAAGACTATGCCAGGGAGCTTTTCAAAAAATCACAGACAATAACACTTTCTGCAAAGTCAACCTTTTGAGTTTTAACCCCAAACCTTGTTATACTAAGTCTTGTTTTTGATTCAATCTGATAGGCAAAGAAATATAAGTCATAAAAAAAATAAAAGAAACTCAGCGCTACGATTAGTAGATTGTCATTCCCTCTCCCTCCCAACACACAACTTCTGAAAACTCGTTCCCAGGCTTTCTAACCTCCCACGCAGAAGTTGCGGACGACACCTCTCCGGACTGCAACGAAACTCCCCAAGGAGAGCGGCTTTTTAAGCCGATAAATCTTTCCGTAAAGGATCTGACAAAGTGGGGACAGGATATACTGTACCTGGGCGTTGGCTTCGTGGAGTTTGTGCTCGGTAGAGACGTGATGCCTCAGGAGGAGGGTCTTCTTGTAATTGCGGGTCCCTCGCGACAGCTCGTCGTGCCCCACGGGTGGAAGGTCTCCGCTGCCGCCGTCGTCAGGGGTCTTCTGGCACCAGCCGCAAGACATCAGGCCGGTATCCTTGCAATACCGCAGCCAAGGGAAATCTTTGAGCCAGGCGGTCTGGAAGGAGCACTGGAGCTTCTGCATCAGGGACTTGGGCCGCGCGAGCGGGAAGTGCTGGACAGTCTCACCGTCGCCGGCCCCCACGCCGCCCTCCGCTTCATCCCCGCCATCGCCGCCCGACCGTCTGCCGCTGCAGCCGCCTTCCGCACCGCTGCCGTCGCCCAAACTCGCCCCCTCCTCGTCGTCCTCGGTGCTGTCGCTCAGGGACGCGCCGTCCGGCATCAGGTCCTTCCCCTCCAGCGCGTCCAGCTCCAGCTCCACCGCCGCTGGCCCTCGCCCATTGAAATGCCGCGGGGGCCACGCCGGGGGGTCGGGCCGGCCGCGACTACTGCCATTGTTGCCGAGACCCCCACCGCCGCCGCGAAAGGCCAGAGTCCGACGGTTCCTCTCCGCTAGCAGGGGGCCCCCAGCGCCGCCGCCCAGCGAGCTGGGGCCGCCCGCGTCCGGGGGCAGCGGCGGCTCCTGCGCTTCTTCGGCGGCCGCGCCGGCGGAGGCCTCCGGGTCCTGGGGCTCCCGGCCCTCCAATTCCACTTCCTCGTCCGCCCCCCGCCCGTTGAGCTGCTGCGGCGCGGGCGGCGGGAGCTGTCGCGGTGGGGGCTGTTGGGGCCAAGCTGAGGCCTCCCCGCTGGCGTTATTGTTCGCGGAGCCGCCGCCGCCGGTGAGCAGCCCGCCTCCTCGGAACGCCAGTGTCCTGCGGTTCATCTCGCTGAAAGACATGGCGCGCGCCGCCGCCTCCCGGTGCCCGGCTAGCTCCTGCCTCGGGCTGCGTCCCGCGCGCTCCCCGCGTTCCGGTCTCGCGGAGCCGGACCTCGTCCTCCCGCCCGGCCCGCGCTCGCTCCCGGGGCCGCCTCACGCGTCCGCAGCCGCCGGGCCGCCGCCTCCGGCCGCCTCCGCGTCCTACGTCCCCGCCCCGCCGCGCTCCGGGCCGCGTCCCGCGCGGAGAAGGGGGCGGCGGGGAGGCGAGGAGCCGGCGGGCGCGTGCGGCCTTGGAAGTTGGGGCGGAGTAGGGGCGCCCCTCGCCGTCCCTCCGGACGCCGCGCCGACCCTCCGAGCCGAGAGCCTACCCGGCGCGCCGCCGGCGGAGTCCGCCGCCGCCGGTCCCGAGGCGCTGAGGGCGGGAGCCTCGTTAGAGCACCGGGCTCCGCCACATAACGCCCGACAATGAAGCCGGCGGAGCGTTTCCGTCCGACCAGGCCCCGGCGGAGGTCGAATGGCAAATGAACAACGGACCGTGCGCCCACAATGCACCGGGGTAGCAGCCACCGCTGGAGGGGGAAAGGGTGGGGGCCGGGCGGGGAGGGGGCTGGGCTTGGGGCCGGGCCGCAGGGGTGGGGGCGCTGGGGACCTGGGCGGGGGGCGGGGGCGGCGGTGGCGGCGGGAAAGGCTGGCAGGGGACCGGGGGCCAGGGGAGGGGGACGCAGAGCTGGGCGGCGGGCCGGGGTCTCGGGAGGGGCGGACGTGTGCGGCCGGGGCCGAGCTCCGCGGGGACAGACAGCTGGCGAGTGTCAGGGGCTGGCCGCCTCCCCGCTGCCCGCACGCACCTACCCGCGCCCGGTACGCTCATTTTCCTTCTTTTGCCACGCGTTCACCTGGGGCTTGGAAAATGACTGTGGGAGCGGTGAGAGCGGCGCTCCGGCCGTGTCATTTGCTGGGGGCGGGTGGCGGCGCCCGAGGAAGTGAACTTATTTTATTTTGCTCCTTGACAAAGGCTGGCCCGGGCGGTGCCTTTCGCGCGAGGAGACTCCAACTACGGACACCTCCCGCTGCGACGCCTCGTGTGTGCCAGGCAGCACCTTGGGCCCCGGGCGACAATCGTTTCACTGAAAATGCACCGCCGGGAGTGTCTTACTGATGTGATGAAATGGAAATTTAAATAAAAGGTCGAACACGTGCGTTCGCTGGGAAGTATTGACAGGGGTGTTACATCACCAGCAGCCAATCAGATAACTGCAGTGGTGTTTATACTTCTACAACCACCTTGTGAGTATTACACTGTCATAACGTTATAAATATTAGGCAGGGTTTTCCCCAGGAGCGGGGAGGAGTCTGCTCACACCGACGTCGTGTGGGACTCTGATCATTATTCAAACACAAGAATCCGTTTCTAAGACTTAACATTTTAACTTGACATTGCAAATGGAATTTAGAATTATTAGAAAAATAGATTGAGCTGGAAATGAAACTCATAATTTTAGTCCAGTTTTTTAGAAAAAGGTTTTCTAACTTAGAGCCCTCATACTGATT
>VMDR010024612.1:0-14918 GCA_007922815.1 Macrotus californicus | reverse complement strand
TAGATTCCGGTGTATAGCACAGTGATTAGTCAATCATATACTTTACAAAGTATTCCCTCAAAACTTTTAAGAAACTAAAAATCTATTATTACTATTTGTTAAGTAACTCCCAAATTGCATATGCAAGTGATCTATAAACAATAAAGCACTGCATTTATTTATATATTTATAGATTACATTCCAAGTAACACAGAAAGTAAATTAGTCATTTTAACATGTTGATGTGACACCTTAGTACGGGAATGGCAAAAAATACGGCACGTCTGCTGCTAGTCTTTCCTCATTTGTAGCAAACGTTAATAATTGGTCGTGGCCCTCTCCCCAAGCCCAGATACCAACATCTTCTCAGGCAGAGCTTCAGACAGCCCACAGCCACTACCAAGCAGTTGCAATGGGCAAAAAAGACGGGGAACATTTTCTATTCTTTCATAAGTGACTGGAAAGAATTAATACACCACATCAGGGAGAATGAAATGGGGCTATAAGGAAAAAATAATCAAGGACCACATAAGTTTAAAGCAATGACTCGAGGTTTGTTTATTTGGGTTCTGAAACATGTTTCACTCATCCACTTCACAATGGAGTTTACAGAATTATGAATCAGATGACTCTGAGAGGCAGATTTTGGTTATGTTCTGTAATGTATTTCCTAATGTAAGTATTAATTATCATTAAGACTTGATTGGGCATTTTACAAAGTGAACTAAGCAATATCATAATCTGCTATGCCTCTTTTCCTCTCCTCCTTAAAATTTTTCTTTAATCCTATTAAATCAGTTAGGATTAGTCATTTCTTCTTTGAAATGCTTTTTTATACCTGTCCATTTCATTCACTTTTTATAACCTTACATCTGGAATACTGTAATATCCTCCTAATAGATCTTTTTTTTCTAGTCTCTTCCCAGAGCAAGTTATCCTGTTAAAAAGAAACAAGTCAATCTTTCACATACATTGATCATATCACTTCCCCAAAGCACAACCATCACTGATTTGATTCCTCAGAATTGTCATAATCATTGAATCATAATCATCATCATCTTTGTGATCCACATTTGATGAGGAATTATATGCCACGCATTGGGCTAGGTACATTTCAACTGTGATACCTTATTTAATATCCACAAAACTCTATAAGGTAGACTTATTTTATTCTTTTCTTTATTGCTTGATTCAGCTGATGTCTTAATTTGGGGTTACCTAAGCCTCAACACAGACCCAAGTGAAAGACTGCTTAATGGTGACAAACTCCTCCCATCCTTGTATGTATGCATGCCCCTTTGCTGTAACTACCTTCTATTGGTGGATTCTATTTCTCCATCCCCTTAAATCTGGGTGGGCCATGTGACGTGCTTTGACCAACAGAATGCAGTAGAAATGATGTTACTGAGATCCAAGGCCTAGGACTCAACAGACTTGCAGCTTCCTCCTTGCCATCTTGAAGCACTGTCCTGAAGTGCTAGCTATTGCAGGATGAGAGGCCACAAGGAAGAGAACTCAGTCTCTTCAGCCAACAGCCAGCATTGCCTGCTGGAAAAGCAGGTGAGGCTAACTTCTTCCAGGTCCAGCTGACTGTGGGCACTTGAAGGTAGTCCTACTTTTTTTTTCATTTTATTGTTTTTGAAATTTATTTTACAATATATTTGAATGATTATGCTATTATAGTTGTCCCATTTCCCCCCTTTATTCTCCTCTGCCCTGCACACCCCCTCCCACCCGCATTCCCCCCCTTTAGTTCATGCCCATGGGTTGTACATGCACATAAATTCTTTGGTTTCTATATTTCCTATACCAATCTTAACCACCCACTGTCTATTTTCTACCCACCATTTATGCTACTTATTCTCTGCACTTTTTCCCCTTCTCTCCCCCCCACTCCCCCACTGGTAACCATCCATGTGATCTTCATTTCTGTGATTCTGTTCCTATTCTAGCTGTTTGCTTAGTTTGTTTTTGTTTCTGTTTTAGGTTCAGTTGTTAATAGCTGTGAGTTTGTTGTCATTTTACTGTTCCTATTTTTGATCTTCTTTTTCTAAGTCCCTTTAATATTTCATATAATAAGGGCTTGGTGATGATGAACTCCTTGAACTTGACCTTATCCGGGAAGCACTTTATCTGCCCTTCCATTCTAAATGAGAGCTTTGCTGGGTAGAGTATTCTTGGGTGTAGGTCCTTGCCTTCCATGACTTGGAATACTTCTTTCCAGCCCCTTCTTGCTTATAAGATTTCTTGTGAGAAATCAGCTGACAGTCTTATGGGCACTCCTTTGTAGGTAACTCCTTTTCTTTTGCTGCTTTTAAGATTCTCTCCTTATCTTTAATCTTGGCTAATGTAATTATGCTATGCCTTAGTGTGCTCCTCCCTGGGTCCAACTTCTTTGAGATTCTCTGAGCTTCCTGGACTTCCTGGAAGTCTATTTCTTTTGTCAGATTAGGGAAGTTCTCCTTCATTATTTTTTCAAATGAGTTTTCAATTTCTTGCTCTTCCTCTTCTTCTGGCATGAAGATTAGGATGTTGGAACGTTTAAAGATGTCCTGGAGGTTCCTAAGCCTCTCCCCATTTTTTTGAATTCTTGTCTCTTCATTCTGTTCTGGTTGAATGTTTCTTTCTTCCTTCTGCTCCAAACCATTGATTTGAGTCCTGGCTTCCTTCCTGTCACTGTTGGTTAGCTGTATATTTTGCTTTATTTCACTTTGGGTAGCCTTATTTCTTCCTTCATTTTGTGACTGAGCTCAATCAGTTCTGTGAGCATCCTGATTACCAGTGTTTTGAACTGTGCATCTGATAGGTTGGCTATCTCTTCATCACTTAGTTGTATTTTTTCTGGAGCTTTAATTTGTTCTTTCATTTGGGTCATTTTTTTTTTTTTTTTGGTCTCAGCGTGCCTGTTACTCAGTAAGGGGAGGAGCCTTAGGTGTTCACCAGGGCAGGGCAGCCATGTTGCTGCGTTGTGATGCTGTGTGTGGGGGAGGGGTCCGAGAGGAAACAATGCCACTTACTTAGCTCTCTGCTGGTTTTCAGTGACTTCCCCCTACCCACAATCAAATTGGGCCCTTCTGGTGCTGATTCCCAGGTGGGTGGGCTTGAGTACATTCTAGGACCCTGTGGGTCTCTCCAATGAGCTCTCCTGTGAGGCTGGGAGTTTCTCCAGCTGCTGCGGCCTCCACCCCCACAGGTGTTTTCAGTCAGAGGTTTGAGGCTTTATTTACCCGCTGGGACCCTGGGTTGTGCGGTCTGTCTCACTCCCCAGTTGTTCCTCCCGGTTTATCTGCATGCAAATGTGAGACCGCCCGCTCCGCCAGCCGTCACTTCGCTGGGTCCGTCAGCCGCCACCTTACCGAGAGTCCTCTCCGCCCGGTTGCCCATCTCTACCCCTCCTACTGGCCTGGGTGAGTGTTTCTTCTTTAACTCTTTGGTTGTTGGGCTTCCATATAGTTCAATTTTCTGTCAGTGCTGGTTGTTTTTTGTTTTTAAATTTGTTGTCCTTTTGGTTGTGCAAGGAGGCACAGTCTGTCTACCTACACCTCCATCTTGGCCAGAAGTCTTAGTCCTACTTTTTATGGGTAAGAAAAACAAGGCAGTGATTTTCACAATACTACATGCTATTAAGAAGTAGAATTAAGATTTCAACCCAAACAATGTGTTTTCCAGAATTCATGCATAAAATCACTAAAATGTGTTGCCTCCCCATGTGAAATAATTTTTAGGCTCTTTAGAATTTGTTACCTTCCACATGTATCTACAATAAAGCATATCTTTTCAAAGATATAATGTTACAAATGCTATACATTAAATTCAAGAAGGGACTGAAGAAGTATATTGTGGCCAAAGAAATTTTTCTATAATTCTTAATTGCAAATAAATTTGTACTTTAAAGAAAGCAATCAGCCAAACTTGCATAGTAAGACTTTTATACTACAGTATTATTCTGAAGAACGTATTCATATCTTAAATGTGCCTGCCAATACATTTTCTTGTCTCTAAAGGTATTTCTATACTAGGTAGATCAAGCAGTATTACACCAAGCTGAAAAAAGCATAGATTTTTCTAAGAATAAACTAACGTGTCCTAGTAATGAATACGCTTAGACAGCAAAAGATGTGATTCGGCTAGAATAAAAAAGCCAAAAAAATTGAAATAGCTTTAGAAACCACATGGAGTTTTAACAATTATTAGTATGGACTGAGATTTCATGGGAAGAAACAGTCTGAAACAGTTCACAAAAGATTCAGATCAGATGTTTTAATCAAACTCACGGAAGACATAGTGTTAAGACTTAGCATTAGCACTTAAAACTACAAGCCTGTCCTTTATTTTAAAAAGGCTAGTTACGTGGAAGACATAGTGTTAAGACTTAGCATTAGCACTTAAAACTACAAGCCTGTCCTTTATTTTAAAAAGGCTAGTTACGTGTCTTTTCATTCTACTTTGTGCTTCAGTTTCCCATATTAAATGGGTAATGAATATTAAATAAGAAATATATATAAAGTATTTGTAAGTTAAAACAGTGCCTGGCAGATAATTGTTTAACAAATATTAGTTATTGTTATTTGACACCCTCACTGGAGATCAGTATTCTAAAAAGAGCAAACTAAAGTGAAATGCATACTAATTTATACTTTTCATTAATTTTGACCAGCAAAGGAATGATAACCTCTCCAAATAATGATTCTAAATAGTTATTCCAATCCTTATGCCTCTATTTCTTTCACCTAATAACTGGCAGAATAAGCAGAATAACATTTGCCTATAGAAATGTGGGGATAAAAGGGGTAAATAATAAACTCTTAGATCTGCCAAAAGAGATTTCTAGGCAGAATGTTCAAAGTGCCGATTGGTTTGATTTATTGCCTGTGATAAAGTTTGGATGGAGTAGGATGAGCTTAATACAGAGCTGTAATGTTTTCAAGCAGAATTTAGAGGAAATAAGAGCCATGACTTGCTGGGTTCAAAAATAAGACTGTTTCTTGTTTCTGATCACTTCAGATAGCAAAGGGTTCACACAGTAAGAAATGACATCAATTCAAAGATCAAATCCAGGGAACTGTCAGTAAAACTGGGGGCTGGATCTCTAGGGTGAGACTGTAAGACCTTCGTTAAGACCTTAGAAAGGTTTTAAGGGTGTTTGTAGATCGTGCATCTAGTCAACAGGGCTTCTAAGGATCTTAAAGTTGGGCCAAAGCGATTTTCTCTTTTAGTCCCAAATTGCTTCTAAGTATGTCAAAGGTGTTATCCCAGAGCTGCCTCATACAAAGTCCAAAATCGAGAAGAGATTTGTAGATATTACTTTTCCCCCATAGTTTTTTAATATGATACATAAGTAGTCCACAAAGTTTTAAAGACTTGAACTTTTAAAATTTTCTCTATATTGTATTTTTTTTCCATTATCATTTAGTACCATATGTAAGACAGATAAAGTTCAAATGAAAAGGCCTCTGGGCCTTTACCTTCTACAGATAGGTAGGTATAGATAGTGAGAAAACTAATATATATGCAAAAGGCCAACTCAAGTTACACATGGATTCTCAACTGTGTGGGCGTCCTTTTTCTTGAAGGATGGTACATGGTAGCTGAAGAGCTCTTCCTGCCTGTAAAATTTGGGGGTTCCCACAACTTTGGTTCATTTTGTCCAGTCTCTGTCCCTTTCAGTCTAAGTTGGTGGTGTTTCTGTTGTTATAATACTTTTTAAAACCTTGTGGTTCTCCCCTACATGTACGTTAAGATGATCCATGTCATTAGACAAGTGTGCTTTCCCAGAACTTTTCTGAATAATCCCATCTTTGGTCCTGGCGTCTGCTGAGGTTGATTCCTTGAGTCACATGCCTAATCTCTCCAGCAAGTTTGTCCAGTCACACCCTTGAGTTCTTCTCAGAGCATGCTGTAGAATTTCTTGCACAGGATAAGAATTTTCCAAATTATCACATTCTGGTTCCTTTTGCGTAAAAACTCCTTCCTCAATCTATCAAGTTCCCCTCATATTTCACTATAAACAAGGCGAAATCAGAGTGCAAATTCCACACTTTGTTTGATAATTTTCTCAGCTAACTATCTAAGAGTTCAATGTTTACAAATTTGATTTTTCCACTTACCAGTAAAATATTAAGCAGCCAAGTTTTCTGCTACCTTGTAACAAGGACTGTCTTTCTTCCAGTCTATAGTAACATTTCCTTCAGAAATCTTAAGAGAAGCACTTTTGACAACTGTTCATGATAACCTATGTATTTTCTAAGACGACAGCACCTTTATCTCCCATCCTTCTCGCATGCTGGTGCGCTCTCAATGGTCTAGGCTTTTTGATCCTACTCCTCAGAATTACTCCAGCCCGTCCCCACTACCCAATTCTAAAGCTACTTTCACATTTTTAGATACTTGTTAAAGCTGCACCCTCCTTCCTGGTACTAAACTCTGTATTCATTTCCTTGGGCTGCCATAACAAATTGTCACAAATTGTGTGGCTTAAAACCATAGAAATTTACTTCTCACAGTTCTGGAGACTAGAAGTCCAAAAATGAGGTGTTGGCAGAACCAAACTCACTTTTTAAAACATCTTTATTGTACTGTTTTCTGATACCACTTAGCCCCCGCATGCGCCCTCTCCCCTCAGCAATCACCACCCTGTTACACTCCCTTTGAAATTTCTAGCGGAGAACAGTTTCTTGCCTGCTTCAGCTTTCAGTGGCTCCTGGCATTCCTTGGCTTGCAGTAGCAGAACTCCAATCCCTACCTACATACTCACATAGCCTTTTTATCTGTCCCTGTGCCACAGTCTCTCTCTCTCCTTTCTCTGATAAGGATACCAGCCACAAGATTTAGGGCTCATCCTAAATCTAAAATGATCTCATTTCAAGATCATTAACTTAATTACATCTACAAAGACTATATTTCCAAATAAGGTCACTATATTAGTTTGCTAGGTCTGCCATAACAAAGTACCGCAATTGAATGGTTTAAACAACACGAATTCACTGTTTCAGAGTTCTGGGGGCTGGAAGCCAGATGAGGGTGTCAGCAGGATTGGTATTTTTTGTTTTTGTTTTTTGAGGACTGTGAATAAGACTGTGTTCCATGCCACTCCCCTGGCTTCTGGTTTTTGCTGCCAATCCTTGGTGCTCCTTGACTTGTAGAAGAACTCTGACTTCAGGCTTCATCTTCACATGGCATTCACCTTGTGTGCATGCATCTGTGTCCAGATTTTCCTTTTTATAAGGACACCAGTCATATTAGTTGGGGCCCACACTAATCACCTCATCTTAACTAATTACATCCATAAAATTCTATTTTCAAAAAAGCTCACTCTCTGAGTTATGAGGGGTTGGGACATCAACATATGAGTTCTTAGGGACACAATTCAACCCATAACAGTATTTTATTTCACTATCTTTTTGCTTGCATGATTTCTTTTTTTAATTTTTTAAATTCTTTCCTTTTTAAAAAAGATTTTATTTATTAATTTTTAAAGAGGGGAAAGGAGGGAAAAAGAGAGGGAGAAAAACATTAATGTGTGGTTGCCTCTCGTGCACCCCACACTGGGGACCTGGCCTGCAACCCAGGCATATGCCCTGACTGGGAATCGAACTGGCGACCCTTTGGTTAACAGGCTGGCACTCAATCCATTGAGCCATACTAGCGAGGGCTGAATTTTATTTCTTAGTTACAATTTACATTCAATATTATTTTGTGTTAGTTTTAGATGTACAGCATAGTAGTTAGACAATCATACTTTACAGTTTTCTCCAATATTTCCAGTACCCAGCTGGAACCATATATAAACGATCATATTTTGCCATGTATAATGTGCACATTTTTGCCCAAAGTTTTAAGGGAAAAATAAGTATGTTCATTATACATAGGCATAATGATCACATACCATGGGTATAACAATAGGTACAATAATCCAGTGTATCATGTGCACAAAAACGTGGGTGCACATGTGCTTTACAAATTTGCGTGTCATACTTGTGCAGGAGCCACGCTAATCTTCTCCGTGTCATTAGAATTTTTGTATGTGTGCTGCCAAAGCAAGCACTCTTTCCTGGTTTCTAACTAGAAGTCAGCTGTATTCTTATCCTTGTTCTTCTACAGGTAAGGTACTGTCCTCTCTGCTCTTTTTTCAAGATTTTCTCTGTCTTCAGTCTTCTGCATTTGGAATATGTTATGCCTAGCTGTTTATTTTTTCGTATTTATCCTGCTCAATGTTTTCCTGCTTGAGTTTCCTGCATATGTGTTTTGGCGCTTGTCATTAACTTTGGACAATTCTCAAGTACTATTACTTCGAATAGTTTTTTTGCTCCATTCTCTCTTTTATTCCTCCTCGTGTATCAGTTACACATTTGGTATATCTACCATCTGAAATTGCCCCAGAATCCTTGGCTGTGCTGGTTTGTTTTCTTTCCATTCCTTTTTCTTTTTGCATTTCAGTTCATAAAGTTTCTATTAACCTATCTAAGCTTGCCAAATCTTTCCTCAGCCATGTCCAGTCTACAGATGAGCCCGTGAAAGGCATGCTTTATTTAGGTTACAGTTTTTGATTTCTAGCATTTACTTTTGATTTTTCTTCAGAGTTTCCATCTCTCTGCTTACATTACCATTTGTTCTTGTATGTATTGTACTTCATCCATTAAAGACTTTAACATATTCATCATTGTTATTTAAGGGAACTGGTCATATTCGAACCTGGTTCTGATGATTTGTCTCTTGAGAATGTGTTTTTCTCAGCATGCCTTGTAATTTTTGTTCATAGTTGGACATGATGTATCAGGTAACAGGACTGAGATACACAGGCCCAAAGATGTTATGTTAATCTGGCTACTAGGTAGACTGTTTTTAATGTCTGCTATAGTGGTAGGTGCCAGAAGCCTCAAATTCCCCTAATGTCCTTATTTTTGCCTCCCCTATTGACTTCTGAGTTCCTTAAAAACTTCTCTTCAGAAAGAGTCTCTGCCTTATAGCTGTGTAACCCACTTTTACACCACAGTCTTGTTGGTTGGTGGTGAAGTGTCGGAGAGAGAACGCGTATCTATTATAGCAGCACGATTTTGTAAAACTTTATGATTAAATCTCAGTCTTTGAGTGGGTCTGTGTTCCTGGTCTGTGACCTTAACCAGTGTTTCTTACTTTCCGCCCCCATACCAACTTAAGTGAAACAGAAAGGTTACGTGGTACAGGAGTGGGAGAAATGCTCTTCTCCCGGGAATAAGGCTCTGGTAAAGTCTTTTCCCCTGAAGAGTAAGCCTTGTTTTAGACAATAATCTGGGCATATTTCATAAATGTTACACTACCCCTTCCATGCCAGAGCCACTATGAATCATTCTTGTCTCTTCACTGTTGGAACTTAGTGGGTTGCCTAGAAGTGAAGTCCATGAGAGTATGGGGCTTCCTAAGAGTGTGTGGTCCCACACTCTCAAGCTAGTCCGCACTCAGCATCCTGCAATTCATCAGAATTACCATGGGAGTGTTCCTACCAGTTATTTCACGGTTACTGTGGCTTCTGTTCCAGGTAAACAGACCGTGGCTGCGACTCTGTGTGTGGCTACGCTCCATATTTCGGAATGGCAGTTTGCTCTGCAACCTCAATTCTCTTACAGGTCCATAAAACGCCCTGCCGATTCTTTAATAGTATGACGACCTTTTTTTGTAACTTACACATAGTTGTTTGCAATGAGATTGATAATCTGTTGGGTTGGCCCAAAGTCCATTTTGTTTTTTATGTAAAATAAGACACATTTTTATTTTCACCAATAATTTTATTGATTTGGATGTTTTGAGTCTGTTGGCCATCTCCTGCTACTGGCTTCTAGTGGGTAGAGGCCAGGGGTGCTACTAAACATCTTCCAATGCATAAGACAGCCCCACAGCAAAGAATTATTTGGCCAACATGTCAGTAGTACCAAGAACCTTCACAAACCACTTTGACATGTTTGATCAGTCACAGCACCTTCTCCATACACTGCACAAATCTTTTTTGTGTTTCAGCTGCGTTTTTACCTTTCATAAAATAATAAAGCCTAATTATTATTGCATATTTTCTTCCATCTTCAATATTAAAATGGCTACACAAAAATTGACGAATTTTGAAAGTTTTTTTTAAATACATGCTGATATGACAGCTGTCACAATGCAATTGAAAAAACTGTTTCAAATGAAGCTAAAGACAACTAAACACTACTAGAGCCATCTTACGGAAAAAACTAAATGAAACTTTTCGCCAACCCAGTACTACATGCTACCTAACAGCAAAGACTCCCACCTCTCACTACTGCCCTTCTATAAAAGCTTTTCTCAACCAGTTTTTCTAAAGCTTTTCTTAACTCTAGTAAGAGTTAAATGCTATAGAAGATGATTTTTAAATTATTTTTTTAATTCTTCCAAGAATGTTACATTGTTAGTACCATTCTAGACACGCAGGGGTTAGCCACTTTACCCCTTAATATTGCAATATGTATTTGCTAGAGTAATGATATTTTCTTACATAAATACAAAATAGTTATCACATTGAGGAAATTCAACATTGCTGCAATATTTTATATGATCTAACCTTATAGTCCACCTTTGTCAATTATCCCAATAATTTTTTCCCTCAATTTTTAAGTCTCTCTTTGAATCTCTTACAGTTCCTCAGCCTTTCTTAGCTTTCATGACATCGACATTTTTTTTAAAGAATACAGGCCAGTTGTCATTTTTTAATAGCATGTTTCTGATTTTGGCTTTGTCTGATGCTTTCTCATGACTAAATTCAGGTTATATCCCTGGTCAGAATACTAAATAGCAATATTGGGTCCTTAGGTTAAGACCATACAAATACCCTGCTCCTCATCAAATTTCTCAGTCCTGATGCCAGATTTTTCACCTACTTCTGATGCTTGCTCAATCAGTCTTTAATATGATAATAGCAATGATTCTCTAATTTCACTACTTATTCCACATTTATTAATCAGCATTCTATTGTATGTTAAAATTCACCCAGTTCTCTTTTGGTCAGTTTCTCACTCTTTCTTTAGTATAGACTAATCACTTCCTACTTTTTCCAGGGTTCATTACTGTCCTTAGTTATCTGGATGCTCCGATAGTCCCAGATTTGATCAGAGAAAGTATCTGCAAACCAGCTCCTAGCTTCTTTTGTTATGCACACATCATTATTTTTTTTAGCATTTCCTCTTTTCTGGTAACATTAAGATGTGCCAGGCTCATCTGATATTTTCTTTTTCCCGGCCCTGGAAATCAACATTTCTCCAAAGATCCCTGTTCCTTCCAGTACGGAAATGGTATTAGTGCCAGGTGTATTCCCTGCTATTAGGGTAGTTTGGGTCAGGACCTGTCATATCCAATTTGGTAACCATTATGCACATGTGGCTATTTAAATCAAAATTAATAAAAATAAATTAAAAATTCAGTTCTGCAGTTGTACTAGCTGCATTTCATGTGCTCAGTAACTCCATGCGGTTAATAGTTGCCCTGTGAGTCAGCACAAATGTTTATACAGCATTTCCAGCATTACAGAAGTTCTATTGCACATTACTCTTCTAGACTCGTTCAAAAGGCAAATTTAGGCAACACATACACACAGACACACACACATAAGTTCTCACTCTCCATTACATTTAAAAAATCTTCCTATGTTCTACTACATTAATTGTTTCTTCATTATTAAACAATTATTTGTTGAGCACATACTATTGGAAAGTTACTGTTCAAGGCCCTGTAGATTTAGAAATGTAATTCCATGTTCTCTAAAAAAATAAATGTGGACTTCCAGTCAAGATGGAGGCAGAGGTAGACACACTTCACCTCTGAACACAACCACAAAAAGAATTACAACTAAATCTTAAAACAAATAACACCCAGAACTGTCAGAAAATTGAACTGTATGGAGTCCAGCAACCAAGAATTTAAAGAAGCCACATTCGTTGAGACAGATAGGAGGGTGGGAGACGTGAGGATGGGGTGGAGAGGCGAAGAGATGCGTGCAGAGGTGGCGGAGGCAGAATGGGCACGGGCAGTCCACATTCACCGTGGTGGGTAAAAATTGGGAGGGATACCTTGGGAGTGAGTGATCCCAGCCTCAGGCTAGATTGCACAGTCAGGGTTCCAGCACCAGGTAGATAAATCCCCATTACCTCTGGCTGTAAAAACCAGTGGGGATTGAGGTGGCAGAAAAAACTGCCAGATTTTCAGGAAATTTTGCTTAAAGAGCCTGCACAGTCTTAAAACATATACAAACCCACCCACTCTGGGATTCAACACCAGGGCAACAGCTAGAAGGGCACCAGTCGCATATAGGGAATGGGCCAACCAACTGGAAATGGGACGAATGCCAGGCAAACCCCCAGAAGCCAGGCAGCAGCACTGTCTCCTCTCCAAGCCCTCCCCACACACAGAGTGTGAGGCAAATTGCCCCACCCTGGTGATTATCTAAGGCTCTGTCCCACACAATTTACAGTTGCCCTGTAAAAGGAGTCAAAGCAGCTCTACTGAATACACAGAAACAAACACAGGGAGGCTGCCAAATTGAGAAGACAAAGAAATATAGCCCAAATGAAAGAACAGAACAAAACCCCTGAAAAAGAACTAAACTAAACGAAGATAAGCAACCTATCAGATGCAGAGTTCAAAACACTGGTGTGATCAGGATGCTCAAAGAACTCACTGAGTACAACAGAAAGGAAGAAAGAAAAGTATACTAAGTGAAATAAAGAAAAATCTACAGGGAACCAACAGTGAAGGGAAAGAAGCTGGGATTCAAATCAACAACTTATAACTAGAAAAGAAATAAACATTCAACCAGAACAGAAAGAAGAAACAAGAGTTTAAAAAAAAATGAGGATAGTATAAGAACACTCTGAGACATCTCCAAACGTGCCAACATCAAAATCATAGGGGTGCCAGAAGGAGAAGAGGTAGAGCAAGAAATTGAAAACTTATTGAAAAAATAATGAAAGAAAACTTCCCTAATTTGGCAATGGAAGTAGACATACAAGTCCAGGAAGCACAGAGTCCCAAAGAAGTTGGACCCAATGAGAACACATCATAATTAAAATGCCAAAAGTTAAAGATAAAGAGAGAATCTTAAAACCAGCAAGAGAAAAACAGAGAGTTACCTACAAAGGAGTTCCCATAAGACTGTCAGCTGTTTTCTCAAAAGAAACTCTGCAGGTAAGAAGGGACTGGCAAGATGTATTCAAAGTCATGAAAAGAAAGCAAGGACCTACAACCTAGATTACTCTATCCAGCAAAGCCATCATTTAGAATTGAAGGGCAGATAAAGTGCTTCCCAGATAAGGTAAAACTAAAGCAGTTCATCATAACCAAGTCATTATTATATGAAATTTTAAAGGGAATTCTATAAGAAAAAGAAGATCAAAACTATAAACATTAAAATGGCAACAAATTCACAACCATCAACCACTGAATCTAAAACACAAACAAAGAAGCAGAACAGGAACAGAATCATACATACGGACATCATTTGGAGGGTTATCAGCTGGGAGGGGGAAAGGGGAAAATGGGGGAAAAGATGCAGGGATAAGAAGTACAAATTGGTTGGTACAAAATAGAGAGGGGGACGTTAAGAAAAGTATAGGGAATGGAGAAGCTAAAGAATTTATATGCGTGACCCATGAACATAAACTAAGAGGGGGATTGCTGGAGGGAAGGTAGTACCAGGAGGAGGGGGGCCAAGGGGGAAAAAACTGGAACAACTGCAGTAATATAATCAATAAATTATACTTAAAAATTAAAAGGTAGAATATAGTAAAACATAAAATATTTAAAAATATATAAAAATTAAATGTAATAAGACGGAAAAATAAATGGTTATTATAAAGTGATATATTATTATAATGCAGGGTGTCACATCTATATATACATCAATATGTATGTCAAGGAAGGCCTCCTGAGAGAAATAAGGATAATTTTGCGGTGGGGGCATTTGCTATTATCCATCAGTTTTTTCCTCTCTGTTCCAATTATTCACTTAAAATGCTTTCTTTTTCTCTCCCATACTTTTTCAAAATTCTGCTTATCCTTCAAAGCTAATCTTTTGTGATACATTTCTTAATACCTTTAACCAGATAAAGTCCCCTCCCAAACCCCAAAATAGACTATCTTTACTGATTTCAAGCACACAAAGATTTGGTTTATTTTTGTTGTTATCAATGTAATGGGTTCTAAGAATCTAAGAACATAAGCTTTGGAATCAGACTTGCTGCTTAACCCTCCCGGTACCAGTGCCGGATATATCCGGCGCCCATCTGATGACCTGTGTGGACGAGCGCCAGATATATCCGGCACCCATACAATGGCTCACAATGGCTCACCTCGTACAGCGGGAGTGTTGCGGGGGAAAGAGCGCTGGTACCAAAGGGTTAATAGTTGTGTGACCTTGGGCAAGCTACTTAATCTACCTAGATCTCAATTTTTGTATCTAACGGTAGGATTAATAATAACTCGTTTATATGTTTGAGGATTAAATAAAACAAAGTACTGGACATGCTTAGTACTGTGATTGGAATACAATAAACTATATGGTTTACTAGTAATGATAATCTTACACTTGTTCCTTCCCTTTTTTGCTGAAAGTTCTAGATTTTTTCATACCTTTCCTGGCCAATCTTTACATTATCAAGACATGTGTATAACATGTTAGTAATATCTAGCAAATTCCCTAAATTATTCAAGCAGATTCCTCCCAGTCTGTAAATTATGACATATTCACATGTAAAATATTTTAGATGGATAATATTTGTAACTATGAAATTACAAAATCAATTTCAAAAATATTATTTATCTATTGCTTATAGTAACTTTAAACAAAAACCATTAAATGATTTCTCATATAAAATTATTAAATAAAAATATTTATTTGGTAAATTCTGAAATAAAACTTAATTTAAAAAATGTTTTCAAGTCGGTGAAGTATACCAGTA
>VMDR010024611.1:0-14921 GCA_007922815.1 Macrotus californicus | reverse complement strand
TGCCATTTATTTCTGTGCATGCTAAAGACAAATGCATCTACCTATTATCCTTTTTAATAACCTGACACAATGACAATAGAATAGAAGATTGTCACAACATAATAGTACCTGGTTGAGAAATTGATACTGAAGTGAAGCAAAAGCATTTATCAAAAATAAGTGTCGAAGTAAAAGGGAAATGGTGATTTTTTTTTTCTAGGTGAGAGACATTGATCTTGTGATAATGTTCCATTAAAATGACTTTATTTCTGTTACACCAATTGACTGATTTTGACATAATTATGTTTTAAAATAGAATCTGATGTGCTGTGGTCCAAATCATTTCTTAGGGATTTACAACCTGTGCTTCCCTTCAGCACTGTAATATGCATTTTCAAAGCCTGGATCGACATAAGAAAACAGCACCACTATCCATCTGTTGTTACTCTTCCTCCTGTCCCAGCATCTGAACTTTGATCTTCCTTCATGCATGCTTCTAAGTTCTTCTGAGAACTAGAATAGTGACGCTTCCCATGAAGGTCACGGGCCTGTGCATTTTCTTCATTCTTATATGCCTAGCCCAATTTCCACTCAACGAGGTCTTAGAAAAGATGTATTCTACAGTACCATTCATGGTTGTCCAGAGAAAGTGCGATATTCCAGCTTCACTCCTTCACTTATTGTATTGTACAACTGGAAATATAACATATAAACATAAAAATTTAGAACAGTCTCACATGGCCACCTCAAGACTATAAGTTTTTCCTACAAATTAATCTTTAGCAGTTTCACATTTGGAAGATTACAGTTGCCTACAATTATTTTTTTATACACAGTGCTGCCAGATTAATAGAGTTTAAAAATACAAAAATAATGTAGAAGTTATAAAGTATGGTCATTTAAGAAATCACGTTATAGACAGGATAAGTATTTGAGTAATCTTTGTATTAGCATAGAATTAGTAGACATGGATTTGTATAGTATATATATTTAGTATGTATATTTTCAATAATAGTAGAGTATATACTTAGTATAGTATATTTTCAATAAATAATCATTGTTATTAAAAGAAACATGTTCAAAAAATGAAAATCCTCATTTTATGTGCGATCTGAGCATGCTACCTCAGACACTGACGATCTCAGACCCTTCTTCTAGCAGGGCTGTAATGCTACCCAAGAAGGAAGAAATGTTTCCTCCACAGCCTAGGAGTATCTCTGAGCAAGACACAAATATGTCTAAAGGTCTGATCTGCAATTGCCTAGTCCTTGGAGATACCTTCATGGAAGCCTCAATTTAGGTGAAAAGGATTAAGAAGTACAAATTGCCAGCTATAAAAATAGTCACAGGGCCACAGGAGGCCAGCTCAGCTGGTGAGAGCAACATCTCAGTGTGCAGGGGCTGTGGGTTCCATCTGCAGTCAGGGGCATACAGAGAGCAACCGGTGAATAACCAATGAACTGCATGAATGGGTGGAGTAATGAAGTGCTGCCTCCCTGTCTTTCTCTCCCTCTCTCCCACTCTCCCTTGCCCTCCCTCTCTCTCTCTCTGTGTCTCTTTTTCTCTCTGAAATCAATAAATAAAAATTAAAAAAAAATTATGTCAAGGATTTAAAGTACAGCATAGGGAATACAGTCAATAATCTCGCAATAACTACATACCGTGCCAGATGGGTACTACACCTACCAGGGTGATACTTTGTAAGGTATATAAATGTCTCATCACCATGTTGCACACCAGAAACTAGCATAATATTGCATGTCAACTATAATTTTAAAATAATTCAATAAAACTAAACAAACATTAAGAAAAAGAAATCCACAAATTATTCTGAAACTCTCACTTTTGTCATCATCATCATAATTACCTTTGTTATATTTTTAAGGTATTGTTCTAGTTTATTAAATGCATTTTACTGACCTAAAGTAAATTAAATAAATAAATAAGTAAGTAAATAAATAAATAAATAAAGCGAGCAGCCCTCGTAGATCAGAGAAACTCCACCTCTACAGAATTTCATTTTTATGGCATAAAAGGTAATTTTCTGAACATGTGAGAACATCATTACATTTGGTTCATTTTCACTACATTTTCACTTTTTAGAAGAATACTTGCTGACCTTATCAATGAGGTAAAAATTAGATTTTGTTTTTAAATTATATAACAGAACTAACCTTGTCCCAGTAAATATTTTTTAATATTTTATTTATTTATTTTTAGAGAGTGGGGAAGGGAGGGAGAAAGAGAGGGAGAGAAGCATCAATCTGTGGTTGCCTCTCACATGCCCCCAATTAGGGACCTGGCCCAGGAATGTGCCCTGACTGGGAATGGAACTGGTGACCCTTTGGTTCACAGGCCAGCACTCAATCCACTGAGCCTCACCAGACAAAGCCGACTCAATAAATCCTATCCTCAGTGTTGTTTTATGCTTCACACACACACACACGGATATATCTAGAATCATAATTCTATTCCTTGGTTGTTTTCACATGAGTGGCATTTTAGTATAAACCGCATAAAGAGGAGAGACAGTTGCTGGTTCCTATGAAAACACAATAAAAGTACATAAAATGTGATTTACAGTAAGATATTTGTTGTATAGTAATAGCCCACCAGACTGCCTATAATACAAACCAGTAGGTGGTCAATAAATATTAATTGATGATAATGATCATTTGAAAAAGCCATTGACTTGCTTGAAGAAGAGAAACTATAATGAATATCTGACATGTGAATTGTGCTTCACCTGAAGGAGAAACTGGTAAATAGAGGCAATGTGCATTGCTTCCAGGTTTACCAATTTTTTTGTGGCTCATAAGGTGTTTTTCTTCCTTTGTACCATGGTGTTTTATATCTTGAGCCTCACATACTGCCCACCTCCTGTGTAAAATTTACACAAGCCTTGAAAGATTGTGGAATATCCAAGAAAATAATTTTTCAGTCGATTGAGTTCTTAATGGAAAAAGCTCTCTGAATGCTATCTTACAAATTAGAAGATCCCCTGCTTTCTAAATAGTTCAATTGAAACCAGCTTTGTATTTATCCTTCAGGTCATTCAGGCTGAAATGTTGTTAAGTCTTACATCCAAAAGTCAGACTTTTAAAGGTAAAATGTCAAGTCCTTTTAGGCTTCAACTGACCTTTTAAACCAGATTAGGGATTTGAAGCATTATACATGGATTTCTACATTTTATATCCCCATATTTAACAAATGATCAAATATAATTCCCAAGAATACTATTTTTACAAGCTTGACATTTTAGGTCTGAGAGGTGGCTCTCTTAGTCTTTTTACATAAATTTACTGGTGGGGGAATACTTTGGTTTTCCCACCTCCATTTTTTGAAGAAACTTTGTATGTTTTTCAGTATGAGAGACAATAACCAATGCCTTAAAAGAATCACAAAAAAAAAAAAATGCAAAATGACCAAGTCTTTATATCTCTTTAATTTAAGACCTGATTCAGTGACAAAAAGCACAGTACCTTCTTTGTATTGATGATGGTGCTGATAATGCCCATACGTGTCTCAGACATTGTAAGTTTCTTGAGGCTTTGCTTACGTTTGGGTTCTCCACAGGATTTTGGCCCATAAGTGATTTATTGTGTTGAATTCTGTTTTTCATTTGGCACTATTGCTCTTCTCTACTGAAGCAAGGTTCCCAACCTTGGCTCAACATTGGAGTCAAATGGGAAGCTGTTTTAAAAACATACAAAAATTTAGACTCAGACTGAACTAAATCAGAATCTCTAAGGATGGAATCCAGACATCAGTGGTTTTTATTGATTGATTGATTGATTTTAGGGAGACAAGAAGGGACAGAGAGAGAGAAACATCAATTTTTTTTGTTCCATTTATTTATGCATTCATTGGTTGATTCTTGTATGTGCCCTGACCAGGGGTTGAACCTACAACCTGGGTGTATTGGTATGATGCTCTGACCAACTGAGCTACCCAGCCAGGGCTGACATTAGTTGTTTTTAAAACTCTCCAGGTAATTCTTATGTGTGGACAAGGCTATGTACCACCCCTGAAACTCTGTAGTAATAAATATTTGTACATATTATTAAAATAATTTAATCATCAAAACAAGGAGTAGACGATTTGATTACCTTGACATTAATGTCTAATATTTGACAGGTGAAAGGCTCCATTAACTATTTATTTAACAAGTACTTATTGAGATTTTTTAATACGCAGGACAGCATAGAGAACACACTGGTCCTTGCTTTGAAGCACAGAATTCAGTAGGAGACATGGGACACGGACTTTTCTGTCCAGAAAGTATCCAGCCATGCATAACGTAAAACAGAGATATTTATTGAAGAAGATACAAGATATAAGAAACGTGTACAAGGACAATGATGCTTCCATCGTCTTCCAAGTAGGCACCTTAGGACCTCACACAGTTGTTCCAGAGTCATTAGGAACTGCAGCATGATGTTCCTTTTGCTCTGGTAGCAGAAGCTGTGGAACAAATTTTGCCAGGACACATTTCATGTCAAGATCCTGTATCAAAATCTCAGACACAGTAGTTTTTGGAATCCCCAGATCAGCTTCTAGTTCTCTCACTGTCAGTCACTGATCTTTGTTGATTGCAGACCATACACGTTCAACATTCTCAGGTGTTCTGTTTGCTGCATGCCTTCCAGAACATGGATCACTTTCAGTGGATTCTCAACCATCTTTGAAGCATTTGTGCCACACTTTTACTTGTGCTGTACTCTTTGCAATGTCCCCAAAAGGCTTCTGAGTCATCCAAATAGTTCAGAGGAATGTTCAAGCTTAACGCAAAATTTAATGCAGATTTGTTGCTCTACAGGCTCAGTCATTTTGAATGCAATGGCCACACAGCACACATGCTCACTCAATGGCATCTACCACCCCCACTGACTAGTACAGTGAAGTCATCATTGTTCATGCACGTGCATTCCAGTCCACTCTCCTTGGCTGTCAGGTTACATCAATGTCACACAAACTGTTCTCCATATATTAACAATGGCTGGATTCTTTCTGGACAGATCTCGACTCTGTAGCACAAGGGTCTGTTTGTTGTACATTTCAGACTCTCAAATGTTTGCATGGGCTGCAGTTAGTGAGATTCATGACTTCAAATAAGTAAAATAAGGAGAAACAATCTAACACTTCCCCCAACTCCTCCGTGGTTGCATGCAACTCTCTACTGACTCCTTTGTTTTTTCATTAAGTCGAGATAATAATCATAGTGATAAATTAATAAACAATCTTTTTCAGGGCTCTGTTTGTTTGGGGTTTTTTCACAAACTACTTTTACCCAACAACAACTTTCAGCAACAACTCTACAATGCAGATGTGTTTCTGAAATCTCCATGACATTCTCACTATCAGAAAATGATGGTGTATATAGTCAGGAAAACTTCTGTAAAAAGTGACATGACCAGAGCAGGGTTTAAGACCAGGAAACAAGTGGCAGCAAGTGTGAAAAGACTAAATTGGTCGCAAATGACATTATTCATTGTAAAAGAGAATGAAATATAGCAAAGGGCAAATTGAGGCATGTAGATCCTGAGTGTTTGTAGATTATTTTCCTGGGCTATTGTCAGATTTCCATTCGGAGGACCAGTGTGATGCCAAAAGAAATCAAATGTTGGGAACCTGAATTGTCTGACTTTCATTTAGTGAGACACTGAAAGGCTTTGATTGCATGTGGACTTCCTGTCTTGTTTGAGTCAATAGTTTATAAACTTCCCTGGATTTTTGCTGAGAACACCAAGGCACACCTTAAAAATCATTTTAAGTGGGTTATTCATAATCTGTTAAATGAAAACATTCAGACGTTAGAGTCTAAAAAAGAGCACTTTTGATCCATATCTTGAATCACAAGTATGAATGCCAGGGCAACCTGGAGAAAAGCTCTTTGAAGGTGGAGGCCTGGTATGAGTAAAGATGTTACGAAGGAAAGTGGAAGACAGACTCAAAGAATGAAGAACCATCTTTTGTGAGGATATGGCTTAACACAGAGACATCACACTGGAAGCTTTAGATAAAAATTTTGTTTGGTCTTGGTGGACAATGTTGAACAATTTTGAATGATTCTCTGTACATAGTACAATATTTTGGAAAGAACCAAAGAAGTAACCTAGTCTAACACCATCACTTTGTGAATAAAAATAAGACTAAAAATTATAATAATAAAGGAAAGAAAGCTATGTTTAGTATACTGGCTGGTGACAGAACCAGAAGCAAAATGTAAAGGTCCTGAACCTTTTCACTGTAATATCCAAGGTCCTGAACCTTTTCACTGTAATATCCAATATCCAAAGTTGGTATTGAATATTGCACCTATGTGGGGAGGCAGCCACTTCCATTATTCCTAGCTAATGTTTTTCTGTATTTATAATTTGCCCATTTGAATTATTTGAACTAAAATATTATTATTATATTCAAAAGAATATATATATGCCAGTTATCCTTCCTTCTCTTTAAATTTATCTACTACTATTTGTTGTTTTGCCATTATTATTGTTTGACAGATTCTTTCTTAATTCTAAAAAAATGTAGGTTTTATTAAAAAAAAGTCATAGATCCAAAACAAATTAAGCTACAGGATGCCCACAGACAAGAGGCATGGATTATTGTTAATGATCTGTTTTAATGAATTACAAATTAAACTCAAGTAACAACTTTCTGAAAGTTGGAGATCAACCAAATATCAAGTGTTTGTGGAAATTTCCTCATTAATCAATTGCACACTCAATTCTCCAGGATGATTTATATGCAGTCTTGTCTGATAGAAGATAAGAGCTTGATATCTTGAGCTTTCTCTCAAAAAGGAATTAGAATAATAGATATTTCAATATTGTCATAAACTCTTACCTCTTTGGTTTGCTTTGGTCTGAACTAATAGACTTTATAGACAAAAGAAGGAAGATACTGAGTTACTATCAAGAATTAATACAGCAATATTATTTTCAAATAATCCATGCAATAGATAAAGGATTTCAGTATCATATGAAAATTGAGGATCTCTGCATGGAAGGCTTGGCTAATAATTATCTGTGCAACATTTCTTACACTGAATTAAGATACATGCTGTACACCTCACAGCATGGAAGTAAGTTAACTCTTCCTACCTCTCCACTTCCATTTAACATAGTGGTCACTACGTAAATAACCATGTCTTTTATAAACAGTAGAACAGAAAATGGGAAGAATAAACAGGAAATACAATCTTTGACTTGAGCAGTACAACATAGAAGCTATGCAGTGGGCTGAGGCCTAGGAACATAATAAAGATACATAAACTACACTCCCTGTTCTTAAAAACACTTAACATTGATCAGGGGTTATGGACAGCTAGAATTAAATGTGGTATTAGAAGAACAGTAGCGAATAGCTCAGAATTTGGAGTTAGAAAGGAGTGATTTTAAACTGTGGCTCTTCTACTTACTACACTAGTGGCCATGGACAAGTACCCTCATCTGTATCACAGTTAATGTGTATTGTGCCTTGTACCACTTATCAGGCAGTGTCCTAAGGGTCTCCTCTATATTAATCATTTAGTCCTCATGACAATTTTCATCACCCCGATTTTGTGGATGCCAAACAGAGGCATCTGAAGTTTAAGTAACCCATCTCAACCATGAGAGCTAGCAAATGGTAGAAACAACATTCTAATAAAAACAGATTACTTATTAGCAATAGTACCTGTCCTCCAGGTGAGACTACAAGGAGAAGATAAGAATTCTAATACTGTTTAGTAAAGAACTTGGCACAAAATAAACAGTGTAAAATTGGCCTGTATTTACCAATATTATCATTGTTATTGCTATTATTGATGTTACCATGATTACTATTACTATTGATTAAATACAAATTCAATCTACTTGTATTTAAAAGAAAATTATGAGGGATGAGTAACATATTGATAATACAACTGACTTCACCAAGCACACACAAAAATTTTTCTTAATAAGTAGAACGATAATTATAGCAAATGCAAACTAATGTTTCAAGGTTGATTTAAAATGTTTTTATCCTTCAACCTCACTGCATTTTTCTCTTTGGAGGCATTTTTATTCTATTATCACTTTAATACAGCAAACAAAAAAATGTGGCTCTGAGAAGACAAGGAATAAATTGTACTGACTAAGACACAGCGAAAATTGAATACATATTGAACAAACCAAGAAATGTGAAAGGGTGTGTTTTCCCTAACATTTTCCAGCCTTCAGAAATGAAAAATATCCATGCTATCCAAATATATTCCTAAAGTATTGAGGCAATCTAGTGAAGGAGGAGGAATAACCCCTTACCCAATGTAACGTTAGTGATTTTTGTGTCATTTACAGTGAAACAACTTCTTATTTAACTTCATATTTTAATTTCTTAGTTTGGTGAAACATTAAGAAATAGAAAAAAGATGATGTTGTTTATTTCAACTTGCAACCACAGCTTGAGTGTGGTCAAGATGCTCAATATGGAGGGAAAAAAGACAGCGGCCACGTAGGTGGAAGCTGAGTCCACTTGCTCTTGCCCCGAGCTCAGACATTGGACTGACTCCAAAAAATAAACTGAGCATTCAATGGAATCTTAGTTGACAGGAAGTTTGGAAGCCAAGGAGTACAGAAGACGTTTCACAAAGGACAGTAAGGAGAATTTATAGGTTGAAGGGGAAATACCCCGTGTGTGGTGCCTGTAGCCGTGAAGAGTCTGGTTAGAGATGGCAGCTTTGCAGCTCCCTCCCTTCCCAGGGCAGGGAACCCCCAGGCCCAGGCCAAGAGTGATTCAGATACACAAGGTCAGGGAGATCTAGGCTATGCACACACATAGTGAGGAGCTCACCCACAGCTGCAGCGGCAAATGCCAGCCAAGAGAGTGCTAGAGAGAGATTCTATCTGTACTTGAGTAGGGCAAGCTACAGCCAGCTGTGACCATGAGAGACTCTTGGCTTTTTAGAGAAGTAATGTGTACAGAAAGCTGAACTGTGACTCAGTGCTGCAGTGGGAGTGCCTGGAGGGACTTTTTAAAAGGAGAGCTGAGGGGTGCTAGGCAGGGACCCTGTTTGCAGCTGCCCTGCCAGCAAGCAGAGAGGATTATGGACATGGTTTGCTCCCACTCAGTGTAGCTGGGCAGAGAGATCAGAAAGGTGCACAGCAAAGGGATTTCTCAGCCCCAGCCTGGTACAGCTGGCAGAGGGGAGGCTGCTCAGAGTGAAGAGTTCAGGACTCTGTCTGCCGCAATGGCAGTGGGCTGTGAACTGGAAGGGTAGGAGTTGAGCACCTGAGATTGTTTACAGCCAGACAGAACCCCCTTCCCAAGCAGAGACAGAACCTCAGGGAAGTGAAGGTCACACCCAACCCAAATCTCCTGCAGGATTGAAAGCACCACCAACTCTGAAGATCTGCAAAACAGGCAGGTCATGCTTAAGAACTGCTGAAGGGTGCATATGTGGGAGAGAAAGAGGAATGCCTAAAGCTCCCATGTTGAACTTCTCTTTGGGAGAAAACATATACTGGTTCCTAGGGCCCTATTTCACTGAAGCCAGCAAAGCAGGGAGATCAGAAATCAGTGCAGCAAGGGGGAATTAGGGCCCCACCCGCTTCAGCTCCCATACATAGCTGCCATCACCACCATGCAAGAAAGAGCTGACCCTCTTACACATATTGCCCTCCTCCTTGAAACAGACAGATCATTCATCAGAAACTATATTTTATTGGAAGTAAGCTGGGACAGACCAAGACAGGTGATGCAGGGGCAGAGGGAACACACCCAAAATTTTCCCAGAAGACTGAACAGTGCCTCCCAGGGGAATTCCAGGGATCCCACCCTCCTGATTGCATCAGAAGCTCCCTCAAGACACAGGTGAAGGTGATACAGGTGGTGCTGCTAGAAGTTGGACAATCTACCCTGGGACCCTGAGCTGATGAAAAGCTAGAGTTGGAACCAGAAAGAGAAGTCAGAAGGCAAACAGCAAACTACTGAGACAAATTTTAAATTTCACCTCCTTCTTCTTCAGAATTTGTATTTTTTCTTCCTTTTTGTGTAGCCTTTTAATATTTCTTCTTTTGCTTCAGTTGTATTCCAACTAATTCCCTATTCTTTGTCTTTTGTTTTTTCTTCTTTTTATTTAGATTTTATATGTTTTTATTTTATTGTTACTTCAGATCCTACATTGCACCCTTCCTTTGTCTTACTCCACTTTGCCTTCTTCTTGCCCCTTTTTATTTACATTGTAAATTTTATTTTTCCCATGCTATCTGTGTTCCTTACTCTCACTATTCTCCTCCCTCTGTCTTCTCAAAAGCATTCTTCCTTCCCTTTGTCAGCTGAGATTCTTTTTCACCTTCTTATAATATTCTTGTTTCCTTTCCACCTTTATAAATTGTGGCTTGCTTGGCTTGAATATTACTGCTATTGCTGTTATTCTTCAACAATATTCCTTTTTGTTCCCTATTTTTTTATTTCAGAACTCACAGGTTACTCTTCCCCATCCTACTCCACTTTCCCTTCTTTCTGCCCTTGCTTATTTGAGATGGGGACTTTATTTTTTCCCTTTCTGAACCTAGATTCTATTCCTTAGTCTTCTTATTTTTCTTCCCCCGATCCTCTCAAAATCATTTTTCTTTACCGTAAACATCTCATATTCTCCTTTCCTTTTTGTATAATATTCTCATTCTCTTTCCATTTTTACTAATCTTTGCTCAGCTGTCATTGTTATTGACCCTGTTGTGGTTTTTATGCAATTTTGTTCCCTTTGGTTCACTACCTTTATAATTTTATTTCAAATCACATATTATACTTTTTTCTTACTCCATTTTTCCATTGTCCTTTCCTGTTTTATTTACATTTTAAATTTTATTTTCTCCCTTTCTTCACCTTGTTTCTACTCCCTACTCATTATTTCTCCTTCCTCTTCTCACTTAAAATAATTTTTCTCTCCTGTAGTCATCTCAAATTCCTTCTTTTACTATCTGATAATTCTTAATCTCTCTCCACCTTTATTAATCTTTGCTCAACTGCTGTTGATATTGCTGACATGGTAGGCAGTATCTTTGCTGGTGTGGGTTTAGTTTTCTGGGCAGTATTGTTTGGTTAACCAGCATCTGTACAATAGCATATAAGATGTGGGTGGGTGTGCCTTCCAGTCAGCCAGCTGGAGTGGAGAACACATCAACAAATAGGCCACCAATAATCACAGCCCAAGTACACAAAAGAAGCCACATAAACTGAATAAAGAGCAAGCCTAGAACATTCAGACCAGGGAATCAAAGAGACTGCACCACTGAGTCCCACAGAACTTCTACCACAGAGGTCCACCCCATGAAGATAGGCAGGTAAAGCAGAGCAATATGAGACACAGAAACAAAAAAAAAGTATAATCAAAAATAAGGAGACAAAGAAATAAGCCTCAATTAAAAGGAAAAGAGGAATCCCCAGAAAAAGAGCTAAATTAAATTGAGGCAAGCAATCTAACAGACACAGAATTAAAAATCATGGTTATAAGGATGTTCAAGGAACTCAGAGTTGAACTACAAGGAACTTTATGGACGCTACAAGGAACTTAGTGAGAACCACAGCAGCATGAAAAAGGACATAGAAACCATGAATAAGAACCAGGGATAAATGAAGAATACAATATCTGAAAAGAAAAAAATACACTAGAAGGAATTAAAAGCAGCCTAGATGAAGCAAAGGACTGAACCAATGAGCTGGAGACAAAATAGAAAGAAATACCCAATGGAGTGACAAAATGAAAAAATACTCAAAAAGAACAAAGATACTTTAAGGGAGCTTCAGGACAAGCACAAAATGTAACAACACTGGTATCATAGTAATATCAGAAAGGAGAAGAAAAAGAGCAAAGGATAGAAAATCTGTTTGAAAAAATAATGACAGAAAACTTCCCTAACTTGGTGAGGGAAAATGTCATGCAAGTTCAGGAAGCACCGAGGGTCCCAATCAAGATGAACCCAAAGAGGCCTACTCCAAGACATATCATAATTAAAATGGCAAATTTTAAAGACAAAAAGAGAATCTTAAAGGCACAAAGGGAGAAACAGCTAGTAACATACAAAGGAGCTCCAATGAGGCTATCAGCTGTTTGCTCAACAGAGACACTGCAAGACAGATGGGACTGACATGAAATATTCCAGGTAATGGAAAATAAGGACCTACAACCAAGACCACTCTATCCAGCAAGGCTCTCATTTAAAATAGAAGATGAAATAGCTTCCCAGACAAGAGAAGGTTAAAAGAGTACATCTCCACCAAAGTAACACTGCAAGAGATGCTAAAGGGACTGCTATAAAAAAGGAGAAGAAAGGGTGGGGGAGAGAGAGAGGAACACAGGTACAGGAAAAATGGGTTTGGATGAGTACCTATCAATAATAACTTTAAATGTAAATGGATTAAATGCTCCAATCAAAAGACATAGAGTAGCTGAATGGATAGGAAAATACAACCCACATATATACTGTCTACAAGACACCCAACTCAGAATAAAGGTCTACACAGGTTGAATGTGAAGGGATGGAAAAAATATTCTAAGAAAACATAAATGAAAAGAAAGCTGGGGTGGAATACTTATATCAGACAAAATAGACTTCAAACCAAAGCCATAAAAAAGGACAAAGAAGGTCAGTACATAATTCTTAAAGGAATAGTTAAACAGGATGAGATAACCCTTATAGACATATATGTATCAACATAGGAGCACCTAAATATATAAAGAAATCTTGGAGGACTTCAAGAAATATACTGACAACAACACAGTCATTATAGGGGATTTTAACATCCCACTGTCAGCAATGGATAGATCTTCCAAACAAAGAATCAACAAAGATATTGTGGCACTGAATGACACTCTAAATCAAATGGACTTAATTGATATACACAGAACCTTTCACTCTGAAGAAGCAAAATATACCTTTTTTTTCAAAGGCACATGGAACATTTTCAAGGATGGACCACATGATAGGACACAAAACAAGCCTCAACAAATTCAAGAAAAATTAAATCATATTAAGCATGTGCTCAGATCACAGTGGCTTGAAACTAGAAATCAACCTCAAGGAAAAAACTCAAAAACATTCAAATACAAAGAAGCTGAATAAGATGTTATTAAACAAAGAATGAGTCAACATGAGTTCAAGGAAGAAATAAAAAAGTATCTGGAAACAAATGAAATGAACACACAACAACCCAAAACCTACAGGACATATCAAAGGCAGTACTGAGAGGAAAGTTCATAACAATGCAATCCTACCTAAAAAAGATAGAAAAATCTCAAATAAACAACCTAACCCTACACCTGAAAGAACTAGAGGAACAACAACAAACAATGCCCAGAGCAAGTAGAAGGAAGGAAATAATCAAGATCAGAGCAGAATTAAATGACATAGAGACTAAAAGAACAATTCAAAGGATCAATATATCCAGGAGATGGTTCTTTGAAAAGATAAACAAAATCAACAAGTAACCAGACTCATCAAGAAAAAAAAGAAAGAGAGGACCCAAATAAATAAAATTAGAAATGAAAGAGAAGTTACAACTGATACCATAGAAATACAAAGGACTATAAGAAATTGCTATGAACAACTATATGCCAAGAAATTGGACAACCTGGATAAAATGGAAAAATCTCTAGAAACATACAATCTGCTAAAAATGAATCAGGAATAAGCAGAAAGTCTGGATAAACTGATAACAACTACTGAAATTGAAGCAGTAATCAAAAAACTCCTGGCACACAAAAGCTTTGGAATGAATGGCTTCACAGGTGAATTTTACTAAACATTTAAGGAAAACCATCCTAATTCCCAAATCAGATAAAGACATACAACAAAAAAAGAAAACTACAGGCATATATCTCTGTTGAACATGGCTGCTAAAATCCTCAACAAAATACTGGCAATCAGGATTCAGAAATACATTAAAACGATCATACACCATGATCAAGTGGGACTTATCACAGGGATGCAAGGATGGTACAATATTCACAAATCAATAAATGTAATAGACCACATAAACAAAATGAAGGATAAAAATCACATGATCACATCAACAGATGCTGAAAAAGCATTTGCTAAAACCCAGCACACATTTACGATAAAAACATTCAGTAAAGTAGGACTAGAGAGAGCATACATAAACATAATAAAAGCCGTATATGAGAAACCTACAGCCAACATTATACTCAACAGGCAAAAACTAAAAGCTTTTCCCTTAAGATCAGGAGCAAGACAAGGGTGTCTGCTTTCACCACTTTTATTCAACATAGTACTGGAAGTTCTAGCCACAGCAATCAGACAAGAAAAAGAAATAAAATGAATCTAAATTGGAAAGGAGCCAGTAAAACTGTCATTATTCTCAGATGACCTGATAGTTTACATAGAAAACCCTATAGTCTCTGCCAAAAAAAACTGCTCAACCTAATAAGTGTATTTGGCAAAATAAAGAGATGCAAAGTCAATATTCAGAAATCAAAGGCATTTTTGTACACCAACAATGAAATATAAGAAAAAAGAAACTAGAAAAAAAATCCCATTTTCTATAGCAACAAGAAAAATAAAGTACCTAGAAATAAATTTAATCAAGGAAATAGTTGACCTGTGCTTGGAAAACTATAGAACACTGAAGAAAGAAATTAAAGAAGGTACAAATAATGGAAACATATACCATGTTCATGGATTGGAAGGATTAACATAATTAAAATGTCCATACCACCCAAAGCAATCTATAGATTTGGTACAATTCCTATTGAAATACCAATAGCATATTTCACAGATCTTGAACATATATTTCAAAAATTTATATGTAACCAAAAAAAGAACGCAAATAGCCTCAGAAATCTTGAGAAAGAATAAAGTAAGAGGGACCAAAATGCCCGATATCAAACTATACTACAGGGCCACTGTAATCAAAACAGTCTAGTACTGGCATAAGAGCAGACACATAGATCAATG
>VMDR010024610.1:0-14941 GCA_007922815.1 Macrotus californicus | reverse complement strand
CAAGGTATTTTCAGTTTTTCCTCCACTCCCCTGCCAGATATATGGCATGTCTCAAATGGGGGCTGTAGACTGAGGTGCTTGGTTTTCATGACCACTGAGACACACTCTACAAGGAAGAATTTCTCTCTGGCTCACCTTCCCCCACAGGCTTAGGGTAATGATGTGCACACAGTAGGAATACAATTAGTGATTTTTTAAAAAATGCGTAATGTAAATTTATTCTATGACATTTCCCTCATTGACAATATTTTTTTTGTTTTTTTTAATTACTTTATTGTTGTTCAATTACAGTTTGAATTTTTCCCCCACCACTCTCCCCCCACCCCAGCCAATACCACCCTGACAATATTTTTTAAATAGCTAATATAAGTCAATGTTGCTTGAAAAATAGATGCCTAGTAGAAGAATTTAGACAATACCTGTAATACTCATGATTGGACCTGGATATCCGTTTTTGTTTTCATTTCAAACAGTATTTTTTAAAAAGTAACATAAAAATAATAAAGATTGCTGCGTTCTTCATATGCCCTATTCTCATCAGTTTTAATTCAACTGTCAGTTTTTCCCTCAGCTGTGTATGTTTAATGACATTGGTTTCTGGTTTTGAACGGGAAGAGGATCTATCCATTTTCTGTGTCTTAACAGTGTATATTTAGGTCTCCTTTCTCTAATTCTTTAAGAAAATGCTTCATGCTGAGTTTAAGCAGTAGTCAAGGGTCTAGTTCCAAAGTGGTGGGAAGTTACAGCTCCATCTAGTTTTGCGAGCCTGAGGTATAAGTCGATCCAAGTGCTCAGCTTGGTTTCCAGGAGGAGGGTGTGTGAATACCCATTCTGGCCACTCACAATGACCATGGAAGCTTTCTGCGACTTTCTTCTGTCTGCTGCCAAGACACTGAGCTAGCTCTGCTGTGCGCACAAGCCTTTACAGCAAGCTGCAGCCCAATTTTGTCAGCTTCAGCCTCCAGTGTTCTACTGTACGGTCTACCAAACACACACTCCTGCCGTTGAGGCTGCAGTCACCGTCCCAAAAGTTCCTACCTAGCTCAAGGACAAATGGCCCAAATCATTGTGGAGAAAAAATCAAACCCAGGAAATTCAACCAACAAACCAAGCTTGTCTTTTCTGTACCATGCCCTAGAAGTGCATGTGCTATTTCATAGCACAGAAGGAAGGAAAATAGATGAATATCAGTTACACTATTTCAAAGCCCAGGGAAGATAAACACATTCATTTGGAAGCCCAAAACCTTTATATTTGGAGAATCAACCACATGAATAACCCAACTGATCTCAGAGACCCCTGGGAGAGCTTTACTACCTTCAATTAGATGATAAACCCCTTCGTTAATAGTCAGGTATAGGGCATCTCTCTCAGCATATCATTTTCAAATTCTTCCATCCATGCTTCATATTCCAGTTCTGATAAAAGTCTCAAATGTTCTTCCCTCAATAATAGCGGCTTGCTCCTTCTGTGACTGGACTCACTTCTGGGTAAGTGAAATATAACACTACACGCAGCAATCCTGAGCTACTCAACGCAAGGACTAGATCCTATTCATTTGTTCTTTCTTTCACTCCCTTTAAATCACAGGTGGCAAACACAAGGCCCATGGGCTGAATCCAGCTCTCCACGTTGTTTTATCCGGCCCAGCACCTTGTTTCTAGCCAGCAGCAGCGCCGAGCTCCTTGCCCCTTAAGGAGTTAAGGAGTAGTTACATTTATACAGTCCTAAAATGACATTCGCCCTTTGAAGGCAACTGCGAGGCTGATGTGGCCCCCAGTGAAAGTGAGTTTGACACCCCTGATTTAAATAGTTTCATTTTAAGTGGTAATGGAAAAAAACACAATAAATTTTTTTTTAAAAAAAGAACTTGTTCAGAAAATCACAACTGTCTACATGTGAAATACCTGAAGAGCAGTGGGATAGGGGGAAAGGCAATAAATAAGTAGATAGATAGATAGATAGATAGATAGATAGATAGATAGATAGATACACAGTTCCAAATAGTTTCTTCTTATTAAGAGGAAGTGCCCACACCACTTTCTTAAGCCCCTGCCCACAGTGATTGCAAGTTGTTTCTGTGCTGGTTGAAGAATTATCGAGAGAATAAGCCAAGCAGCATGACATCACGGAAAAGTGCACAAACTCCTGAAAGGAGTGGAATGACTGCAGCTTTTTAAATCAGTAGCCGTCTTTAAAAAGAGACACTCCATGTAGTACATTGCTGGGTAATCATCTCAATCTCCTTACTTTGGTACTCAAGAGGCATCCTGTTCTTTTGTAATTAAAAGTCCTATAGAAATGAAAGTTTCCAGGCAGAAAAGCCGACCCATCCCCTGATTTACCTATTTGGTTCGGTGGTTTGTTTTTACTTACTATATGGTTGGTTTGTACTTGATAGGCTAGTGAAATTAGCGTGAGTGTGTTACACTGTTCTCTAGTTGGTCGGTGAATTAACTTGGAATAAAACACAGTTTCTAGTAACAGTTACAGTCCAGAGATGAAGCTCATCTTTCTTTTGCTTAATTATCCTAGAAGAGCCAAAAGAGAAAATAACTTTTCTCGATTAGTGATCATGTGTTTACTTCCATTTGAGTGAGTTAGTAAGCACTGCCACTGCCTGAATCTTTTTCTCCCCTACTACTTGCTCCATGAGACCAGGGATTTTGGTTTGATTACCATTAATAATGCCAAGTGCAATATCCACAAATAATAGATGCACAGTAAATAGGTTAAAGGAAAAAAAAATGTGTGAGGAAGCACAGTTGCTTCTTAAACGTCCAGTAGAGCACTGTGGTGTGATTAACCTTAAACTAGAAATTGGACGCTTAGGTTCAAGGCTCCATTCTATCCATTTTCATTATCTGTCCTTTCATAAATCTGGAAAGTTCTGAGACTCAATTTTGCTATCTGAAAATAAGCAGAAATCAATCTGACCTGCCATTTCAAGACTTGGGAGGCTTTAACGAGATGAATGCAGATAAAGGCACTCCGAGTTTTAAGCTGCTGTGTAAATGCATGATCAGGCATGGCATGTCACCCTGACGCTGATCAGGGAAGTGATTTATAAAGTGAGCAGGGAGTGTAAGAAGTGGGAGAATGCTTAATTTGCCAGAGTTCTCAGGAAGTATGACACATAGTTGGAAGAAACATTTGATAAACTACTGGTGAGTGAGACCCTTACTACTTCTACCCCCAGAGGCATGCTCCCCTTTCAAATGATGCTCAGTGAAACTTTTCTCTAAGAGGAAGGTCCCCACTTAACTGAAGACTTTTTGAAGGCAGAGTGGCAGAGAAGTATGAAACCAGAGGTGCATTGCTTGAGCACAAAGGATGAGGATTTTTTTTTCAACAACTCTTCCTGGAAATTAATCAAAGGGACAGAAATTTTTTTTTCTGTACATTAAAACTTTTAGATGATGCCTGCTTACCAAGGATACCGAATGAAAAGTCTGGCTGAGATATACAAGTGTTATCATCCAGCCTCATGTATAATCATGTTAAAATCACATTGGATGTTACTGAACCTAAAGAAAATCTGGCCTATGTTCCATAAAGTCAGAATATATTGAAGTAGGTGGGACCAAGCTCCATCTACTTAGCCAAAAAAGTTAATTTCACACAGCAATGTCGGAGCAAACCTGGAGCCACAACTGAGTATTCCACCTCATGGTGCACCAAATGTTTTATGAGGAATTGTATATTAAGTATTGATTCAAAGGCATTGAACAGATCAGTTATTTGCATCACGTTTTTTCATTCCCTCTCTCCAAATGGATGGCCCACATTCAAACTAGGCAGATGAAATCTGGTAACAGCTTGCTAATGGATGTCAGAATCTTAGCTCATTTTATCCAAAGGTTCCTTCATTTATTCCTTAATTCATCAAACATGTATTAGATGCCTGAATGGTCCAAGCATCTGGACTTTCATAGGGAATTATAGTAAATACAAACAAACATTGTGTGTATGTGTGATCTGAAATGTTTACTAGTTGTGGTATGAGAGAAGAAACATACCATTAAAATAAAACATTTGGCTCTTGGGCTAATTTCCAAGAAAGGTTTGGAAAAAAAAATGTCCATTTTCTGTGTTCCCTCATCCTGACTGTGTTGAGTCAAGAATATAAAGCCACCAGAGATTTGTCTGCAGTGTTGCATTTCTCTTATATAAATTAATAGAATACTGACATTCAAATTATGTCTACACTCATCCTGATACTTTTCCAAGATTACCTGAAAACTTCAAAACAGTTTGAAATAGACTCTGCTATACATTAATTAATTCCTTTAGCAAACACTTATCAATACCAATTATGTACCAGGCACAGTGATTAAATTACTGGGGAGTTAAGACATTAACAGATAAGATGCTCAGAAGAGCCCATTATTTGAAAATAAGCAGCAATTTTATAAATAGCTTGCAAGTCAATGTAACAGAACAACAGGATCAATTCATTCAAGGTACAGAGGACGCCGGGAGGCAAATGGAGGAAAATGTGGTTAATTGGACCTGAGTGTTCAGGGAAGAGTTCCTAGAGAACGGTGAGCTTAAGTTACATTTGGGAAGAATAGGCATCGAAGGTAGGTATGGGCCCATCAGAATGAAGGGTCAGCATGCACCAAGGTATAGAAATCTACAACAAAATGTGTGCCCTAGGAAATATCACCAATTCATGATGGCTGAAGCAAAAATCAATAAGGGATGTTTAGAAGTTGTTTTAGATACCACCAACTTGAGTACAACAAATCCATCTTTCTGTGATGCTTTAGTTGAAATTCACACGAAGTCTCCTACATTGACTGTCTCTCTCTCAGACTATGTGACCTTTGTGATCACTATAGTTCTGATATAGTTAAAAATAACAATGTCCTTGCAAAAAAATCACCAACTGGATTTTGAGTGGACTCTTGTACAAAGATCAAATTGGGAGGCCACTTTGGAATGCCATGCTATGGCCCTAGCAAATTTCCCCAACATCTTTGACCCTCCTTACCATTTCTCTCCCCAGTGTCTCTTACTTTCTAATAAGCTTTTCCATTTCTTCTTCTTCCCCTCTTCCTTCCCTTTCTTCCTTTTCTCTTCCTTTCCTTTTCCTCTTCCTCCTCTTCTTTCATGGATGACCCGCTCTGTCTAGGACTACATACCATACCTGGACTCTCATTTGGCCCAGTGGTTATAAATTTCTGTTTCCAGGATTCTTTAGTACTTCCTGTGGACACTGCTTGGGGGTGGCAGAGCTCAGGGCATTCGGGGCTCTCCTCTTCCCCTCATCCCTGGCAGCTTCACACAGATCTGCTGTTTAAGTTGGGGTTGGGGAAAAAGTTCGTTTGATAAAAAAAGAGTTCACATGCTTCATGAAATTTTAAAATCACTCCTTCTAGTCTCCTCCTCAGTTTTTTTTAGGATAAACTGAGGCAAACAGAGAAGAAACAGTGTGGATGCCATCTGTATAGCTACTGCCACAGAGATGGCTACTTTCAAATGTGAGTCTTCCAGCAAGGGTTCTTCCCTGCCACATGGCCCACAGCAGGGGAAGAGGCCCTCTCTGGAAAACGTCGTGACGGGAGGGTCACCACTTGCCTGCGTTCCCTCTCAAATGTAGACTTAGCTGCCTCCTAGCCTCCTTTTAGCTTTAATCAGAAACCCTCTGTCTATAATTTTCCATACTTAATTCAATTTAGAAAACATTAACTATGAATTAACAATGCTCAGTCTTCAAAACACAAGGTTGAATTTGTGTTTCAAGGAGTATATACATACATTCCTTGAAATGGAGGTTCTCATCAACTTCTTTGAAGATGGGGGACATTGACATGCATACATACATCTGATTCCTTAAGTGAAACTGGATCTATATTAGAGACATGTTACTTTAGGTTGAATTGCATCCCCAAAAAGATACGTTGAAGTTCAAACCTGCAGTACCTCAGACACTGACCTTATTTGGAAATGAAGCGGTTGCTGATGTGACTTGTTAGCATGAGGTCATAGTGGAGTCGGGTGGGGGGCCCTTGACCCAACAGGACTGGTGGCCTCATAAGAAGGTGGCCATGTGAACACACAGACACAGAGAGAGCGCCATGTAAGGATGGAAGCAGAGATTGGAGTGATGCATTTACAGAGTAAAGAACACCAAGAACTGCAGGCATCACTGGCAGCTGGGAGAAAGGCTTGGAACATTCTCCTGCAGATGCCCCCAAAGGAACCGACCCTGATTCTGACCGCCTGATTTTAGACTTCTAGCCTCCAGAACTGTGAAACAGTAAACTATAGTTTCCAGCTGCCCAGATTCTGATATTTTGTTACGGCAGCCACAGAAAAGTGATACACATGCATCGAGTTCACAGATGAGCCATTATGAACTGTGCTGTGTGTCAAGCACACAGCTGGGCGCAGGTGACATTTGATTGGGTGACAGGTCATTTGGAGTTGTTCAGAGGGAAAAGGGAGGGTTGTCATTCGCAGCAGGGAAGAAAGCAGGAGCAAAGGACAGGCTTTGGAAAGGTCTCCTGGTGTTTGAGCAATTCCGAGTAGTCTTGGGTAGCTCCTGCCTGGAACATGGGGTGCTTCGGGCAAAGACTGTTGCAATGCCCTTTTGCAACAAGCAAGTTTATTTAACTCAAGAAAAACTTCAAGTTTTGGAATCACTATGTATTGTGTGTGTGTGTGTGTGTGTGTGTGTGTGTGTGTGTGTGTGTGTGTTTAAATATGTTTCTACCCCCAGATGGTTTTTCTTTCTTTCTTTTAATTTCTTTTTAATTATGGCAGCTGTCCTCCAAACATGTTTTTGTTTATCTCGAACTGAGTATACAGTTTCAACATATGGAGCATATTTTGTTTTACTTCAGTTTATCTTAAGAAATCAGCTTTCCTAACTCTTGTTGGCAGTGGACCCAAATGATTCCTTACTTTTTATTTCCCTTTATTTTCTCCTCTTCTTTCTCTTTCAGTTCTGGCTTATCTCTTATCTCTCATCTCCCCTTCTGCTTTCTCTCCCTTTTTTTCTCTCTTCCTCTCTCCCTCCCACCATTCTTCCCTTTCTTCTCTCCTTCCTTCCTCCCTCCTCCCCTGCCTTCCTTTCTTCCTTCCTTCCCTTCCTTTTTCTTCTGAAATGCCACAAAAGATTTCCCATATTGATGAACTGGCTCACTTAGTGGCAGGAACCAAAGGCTCCTTGGTTGTTGGACATTTACCCAGCCTAGACAAGACACAGACTGGAAATAATGTTAACGAACAAGTCAAGGGCATTATTTGCTTTTTTGTTTATAGTATCATGAACATGGCATTCACCTTTCTTCGTAACCTGTGTTCAAGCTACTTTATCAGCCTTGCCTTGTGTGATGCATTTGCATTTGCACACCTCAGTGCTCTTGGCTCCCCTGCTCCTCCTGTCCTCAGAAAGCTCCTTTTCATCTACTCAGCCACTTACCCTTCAAGATTGAGCTCAAATGTCCCTCCTTTTTAATACATTATTATGCTCCCTGGGAGAATTAATCATTCTCTCTCTGATTCTCCTAGAGCTTTGGGCATCGCCCTACCTTTGCATTACTGTGATTGGTACTTATTTCATGTATATCTCCCCCACTAGACTGAAGTCAAACATGGTTTCTCCTTAATCTCTGAATCTGTCCCTGACTCTGCAGTGTCCAACAGAGTGGCTGACAGAGTGAGCACAGCATAAGTTCTCATTGAAGACACACCTGAGTGAAAAGAGATTGCAATCCTCCTATGAAAAGTGAAATAAAATCGTTTTGATCAGGAAGAAGATGGGTCCCCATCCTCATCTCCTACTGTAGAGAGAGGGTGTGGTCCCATCCTCATCAGAAAGCAAACCTGAAGGAAAACCCCCACGTAAGAATGTGTTACATTTTTATCAGGACCACTCAGCTATTGACATCGGTCACCAGCTTACAGGCTTCTGTCCCCAACCTCCTCCACTCTCCAGCGGGGAAAATTCTCTGTTCTCTGGCCTGTGAGACAATCTGGGTTTCTGTAGCTCCTCTGTCTTCAGCCAAGGAGCACACATTTATAATTAATCAAACCACAGATGTGTGTTGTCTTCTTTAGAAACAGCCAGGAGCTGCGTATTTAATGCTCTGGAGCCCATTTCCATCCCAGGAGTTAAGCTAACTATGTCTCCAGTTTTGCCGACGTTGAAACAGAAGCTCCTCTGTAAACCCCAATTTCACGCCATGAAAAGATCCCACTGTGCTAAGACTTTAAGAATAGTTTGGGGGAAATGTTATAGTCTTTTAAAATGAGAAACCAGCAAAATTCCCATAAACCTACATATTAACATAATGCTTCCTAGTTTACAAAGCACTCTCCACTGGCGGGCCCTGCGTGTCTTTGACTTCAAACCACAGAACAACGGCATGGGTTATGAAGCTTTGTCAAGGAAATCTCCCGCACACCCTATGCAGCTTCACTGGCAACACTCATTGCCTAGAAAACCACTCTTGTCTTGCCACCAGCATCTATCCCAGCTATTTTCTCTGTTAGGATTTACCCCTCTGTTAATCATGGTCTTGTCATTCAGTTGTCATCTCGAAGCAAATTTTTCAGGCAAGTCTTTCCTGACCATCCCAACTCCCAAGCACATTCCTTAGGTCCATATTGAGGAAACACAGAAGCATGTTCCTATTTTCCAGAATATTGAGTGGCAGTTATTTATTTTCCAGTATAATTATTTTTATATTCGTCACTGATTAAACTGAACATTATTCCTGTGTTCCGCTTACTACTATATCTGTAGTATGTTTACAGCATATAATAACTTGATAAATACTTGAAAATGAAAAGAATGACCACCACCCACCTTCCTTTTCAGCTGCAAAACTTGAAGCTCAAGGCAACAAGCTGAAGGTCATGGTTAGTAAGAGTTTTTGGAGTCAGAGGGACTTGAAATTTCAGATTACAGCATTGCCATTTACTGGCGGATGATTTTCATTGAGTCTCAAGTTCTCTGTTCTTTTATCTGTTAAATTCAGATGATAAAACCTAAGAGAATAGTTGTTAAGTTCTACTATGCAAAGTGTATATATAGTGCATGTGTACTCTTAACTCACTCTTAATAAATCCATTCATGTCTGTTCAGTCTGTTAGCTGGACCACTGATTCTAGTCAATGGGGTGATTTCTATATTGTTCAAAAACATAGTATCTCTTCTTACACGTGGAAAATTCAAAGCAAAAGGAAAGTCAGGGCTAAATGCAACTGTCATTCTCTTTTCTCCTTTAGCTCATCATGTCACGACAGAAGAGATTGGGAAATAACAGTTTAAAGATGACTTATTTCATTTAGTTAGCATCTTCCTAAATGCCTTGTATGATGCTCGTTGCCTTCTCAGTTACTCCAATTAACAAGGATTATTTGAAGGACAGGCCCAAGGCAGACATGCAAATGTTCTGGAGGAAATAAGGTTTCTTATGGTGAAAACAAAGAGCAAACCACAGTGGTTTTGCTGGTGGATTTACTAAGGAAGAGTTTATAAAACAGTCAAGACAGTATAGTGAAGGAAGTCTAAAGAGAAGATTCTGTGAGCATGGAGGAGACATATGACTATATTGGAATTTCGCTGCCCTAATTACGCTATCTATTATCTTTGTATGTTATTTGGCACAAGGGAAAATACAGATGTAAGTAAGGCCCCTAATAAGTGTACTCTGAATTAATCCAAAGGGCAATTATCTTGGGTGGCCTTGATCTAATCAGGAGGGTCCTTTGAAAGCAGAGATAATCTTCTGTGCAAGCGGAAGAAGCCAGTGATCATTGTGTGAGAGTGTCTGTGCAGGAGGTCACGTGACAGGGACCCAAGGCAGTCTTCAAGATTCTGAGATTACTGCTGGCTGACAGCCAACAAGGAAACAAGGATCTGGGTCCTACAGTTGCAAGGAACTGAATTCTTCCATCCACATGAACGAGCTTTGAAGAGGACCCTGAGCTCCAAATGAAATGGTACTTCCACTTAACATCCTGATTTCAGCCTGATAAGACTTTGAGCAGATGGCCCAGTTAACTCATGGCCAGACTCCTGACCTGTGAAAACTGTGAATAAAGTTGATAAACTGTCCTGGTTTAAATTGTTAAATTTCTGGAAATACGTAATGCAGAAATTTTTAAAAAATGAATTTCTCCAAAGTTACTATCTATCACATTGCATTATTTTTTTCTTCATAGCTAAAAATTCTTTGAAATTCTATATTTCTTTATTATTTTATTATTTATCCATAGAATATATGTTTTTCTAGAAAATCAACTTTGGTTGCCATTCTGCCAGGTTGATTCTGGCTATTCAGGCTGTTTGAGAGGTAGATTGGAAAGAATGACAAATCTGTTTCTATTTTCTACTAAAAATGGAAGAGCTAATATATATTGTATAATATTAAAATTTTCTCACTGGGACAAAATAATCTTTCTTTGGTATTCTTCAATTTTCAAAATAATTCAATATGAGAGAAAGACAAACAATCCTTCAAAATAAGAGAAGCACTCGGCCAAAACTTCCCATAAATCAGAGGCATGCAGCTCTGTTATTTTTCAAATAATACAATTGTTTATGGAATCCATGCTACATTTCAGCACAGCATTTTATTTTAGATAATAACTATATTTGTTCTACCCTCTGTAGTTATTGTGACCACATGTGATGATGGTGCCAAAACATTCCTCCCTTGTGTGTTTCATGCCCAAAGTGGTCCTTCTGCTCAGCAGGTCTGTCTTGTGAATTCCGAGGAGGTAATCAGCAACAACCTGTGCCCAGGAAGAGGAAGCGCTGCACTGTTGTCTTCTGTCCTCTTGCAGCAAGAATTGAACTATGGGGCACTCTCCTTTACTTGTATCAAAGTGGCAAGCAAAAAAAAAAACAAAAAACTGTTCATTGTGTTTAAAACAGCTTAGTTTCAGGTAACACATTTCCTTGGGTAAAAATTCTTCAAGTCTAGAACTTTGTGGCCCACTTATAGCCATGTTCAAATCTTAGAATTAAGCAGAAAAATGTTGCATTTGTTACCTCGAATGGATTTCATCATCCAGGCTTACTCTTGTCAACTGTCTAATATTTGTGGTTGCTAGCAACTGTAAACTTGTATTATACACAATGTTACCTTCAACTCCTAGGTCTTCAAAATATTATGAAATTACTGAAAGGGTCAGGTCAGTTTCCCAACCCTCCAGACTGCTCATGACCCAGTCAGGCCAGTCTCCAATCCACTGGACTGCCCATGGCTCAGTTATCCCAACTCACTCCATAGCCTGCGGCTTAATCGGAACTCTGTCCCACCGATCACAGTGGACATCTGGTGCCAGCCACAATAGCCAGGAGTCAGACTGACCCTCCTGTACCTGGAAATAGCCCAGCCCTTTACCTAACCCATTGTCCCAACTCACACCCTGAAACCCTGAGGCAACCACTCAGAAGAACAAGAGACTGACCCCTCCCATACCCCACCCCAAACCCTACGCTTTTTCCTTTAAGAACACCATTCTTGCTTCCCCCCAGGGCTGCAGTTGGTCCAGACTCAGCCCGAGAGTAAGTGCAGCATCAAATAAAGGCACTTGTATTAGATTGTCTGGCTCCTCCTGCCTTTATTTCTCATGCATTTCCTACAATTATATTGGATAAATAGATTCTGCCTTCGGCTGGTAAATCTGCTCAGTCAAAGCCCTAAATCCCAAACTCTCCATGTAAACCAGTGTCAGTAACATCATCTGAAGCCATTCTAAGATTGCACACACGGCAAACAGCTTCAGGCATATGTGTAGAAGTACTAATATCTTTTTCATATGAGTTAACAGATTCTAGAAATCACTGTATTCAAAATAAATATATCCCCATTGATACTCCTTGGCTCCTAAAATTTTATCATTAGTATATTTATTTCTTGAGCTCAAGATTTATTGCTGACAAAATGATGGGGGTAATATACCAAATCTCCTGTATATTTGCATTTTGTTCCCTGAAGCAGAAATCCAGTTTTTTTGTTTGTTTATTTGTTTTTGTTTTTTGAGCATCTGTCATACAGAAATCCAGTTTAAGCCAGTGGTAGAAAATCTTCCTGAGCCTTGACTGGTGTGACTCAGTGGACTGAGCACAGCCCTGTGAACCAAATGGTTGCTGGTTTGTTTCCCAGTCAGGGCACATGCCTGGGTTGTGGGCCAGGTCCCCAGTAGGAGGTGTGTGAGAGGTAACCACACATTGATGTTTCTCTCCCTCTCTTTCTATCTCCCTTTCCTTCTGTCTAAAAATAAATAAATAAAATCTTTAATAAAAAAAAGGAAAAAAGAAAGAATAGCTTCCTGGGAGAACAGCCAGGTAGTCCTGGTTTAAATCATGTCTCCATGTTAAAACAATCATTAAAACTTCTTGGCCAGAGTATCCTCAAATGTTCATAAAGCCAAAAACACTAACACTTAACTTACTAGACTATTATAAATGTATCAGATAAAGTAGGACAAAGACTGAAACATGATTATTAGTAGCTATTATTGTTACTACTTCAGGTGACCTGCTTAGGCATTTACTGACTTTTATTAATAAAAGCACTTCACTTACATATACATGAAGGTATAATGGCCTTGTTTTATGTGTCTTCCAAGACAAAATGAAGAATGAAATAAGAAAACTCTAGGGAGAGACAAAACTCCCTTCATTCTCAAGAAAATAAAAAATAAATTATTAATCATTTTAACACGGTACATGCTTTTATTGACTACTTACTATAAGGCAAGATATTTTGTTAATTGCTTTCGTCTATTATCTCATTAAATCTTCACAACTGAATATTTATCACCATTTTATGGAGAAACATACTGACCAAGTACACCAAGAGCCATGGAGTTATGTTTGGATCTCAGGTATGCTGCATTACAGACAGGTAAGCAATGGGATTTGTAGGACAGCTGACTGATAAGCACAAGCTGACTCTCGATTAGACTTTGCATAACCTCACTTAAGTTACTAAAGATTTATTAAGGTACATTGTGTGAATTAGATGTCATGGAAGTCCTGCCTCATACTGTGACGTTTATTCCATGAGGACGTTTGGAGAATTTTGGGAATGTCATGGTAATCACATAGTGGTGGAATTTGAGAGTATTTTGTGCTATTTTGATTTACAATGAGAAATACATATTTGGTCTTAGTCCCATTTCTGGCACAGAGCTCCTAAAACCCTCAGCATTTTGTAAGTGGTAAGAGCTATTAAGGTGTCTTTTGTTATGTTAATGGCATGGCTCTCAGAAAGCACCAGGGATGGGGGCTGGTTGCCAGCAGAACCAATATTGTGATTAGAGGGTTGGAACTTTCAGTCTCACTCCCAGGGAGGCTGGAGGGGCTGGAGATGGAATCAAAACCCAGTGGCCAATGATGTAAGCAATGGTACCTACACAATGAAGCCTCCACAGAATTCCACAAGGACAGGGTTCGGAGAGTTTCTGGCTTGGTGAACATGCGGAGATGTTGGGAAAGTGGCATGCCCAGAGAAGACATGGAAGCTCCTGGTTCATTCTCCATAGCTTGCCCATCCATCTCTCCTGAGTTATATTCTTTAATAATAAACTGATAATCTAGTAAGTGCTGCTTTTTTTTTTTTTTTTGAGTTCTGTGAGTGGCTCTAGCAAATTAATGGAACCCAAGGAAGGGGTCATGGGAACCTCTGATTTATAGTTAATAAACCAGAGTACAGGTGACATCTAGGTTTGTGATTAGCTTGTAAAGTGTGTATGAGAGAGGCAGTCTTTCAGGACTGAACCATGAACATGTGGAATCTGATGCTGTCTCCCAGCAGACGGTCCCAGAACTGAGCTGACACAGCTGGTGTCAGAGCTGCCGGTTGGAAGTGTGGGGAAGCCACTCACACACTCGCAAGAGGACCACAACCAACAAAAACAGCCAGGGGTACATATGCGATAACATTAAATTATCCCATTAGAAGGTTAGTTAGAGTGACTTAGAAAAGTATGTGTAAGATTTCAGGGATTATACTCATAATACGCCTCTAACAGAGTAGTTCAGTAGACAAATAGTAGATAAAAGGTCATTTTAAAACATGCCATGTGGTGTGAGACTTGGAGTTACCAGACTTATTTTGTTATCTATGGCCTGTTAGCTATGTTGTACTGCATCTACTGTGCTCATCTCTGATCTTAGACAATGCCTTTCACATACTATGAATAAGTTTCCTCTCCTGTAAAATGGAAATATTGTCCTAACTCATGTAATTATTGACAGGGAGGGAAAAAGAATATAGAATAGCACATATGAAGGCGCTTCACAAATGACTCAGTGATCGGCAGATTCATGGAATCTTGACGATGTTGATAATGGTGGTAGTGGTACTGGCTAAACAATGCAAACCAACACAACCCAATAAATTAAATTTCTATCTATCTATCTATCTATCTATCTATCTATCTATCTATCTATCATCTATCATCATCTCTGGGGCCAGAAATCCTTTATGAATGTTAAAGATTGGAGCTAATTCTTCCATCAAGTATTTAGTCAATCCTTAGTCAAACTTTATCCACAGAGGGCAAGATATCACCCTTGGGAGGCTCTATTTAGTTCTTATTCCAAATTTGACCTGCACAGTTCTGCCTACAAAGGATAAACTTGAGTGAGATGATTTGGTACCTGAGTAGAGTGGGTAGGGGTACGAACTCATATCTTGCAGATAGCCTTCTGGTCTTCTGAAATGGTAGTATTGGAATTATATTCATGAAACTTCTATTTTTAGGCCAAAATGCTCATTTTAATCAAGACAACTGCTTGATTGCTTTTCTGGTAACAAACAGAGATTTCATTTTGAGTTTTGTTCCTTTGCTAAAAACCATTTTTGTTAAGAGAGTAATATAAAAAGAACCTATGCACCCCAATGTTCATAGCAGCACAATGTACAATAGCCAAGTGCTGGAAGCAACCTAAGTGCCCATCAGT
>VMDR010024609.1:0-14927 GCA_007922815.1 Macrotus californicus | reverse complement strand
GTGCTATGAAAAGCTTGTATAAGGTATACTAGTTGCTTAAAATAGGAAACTATAATTGTAAGATATCTTATGTGAGCCTCATAGTAATCACAAAGGAAGAACCTGCAGAAGACACACGCAAGAGGAAAAAAGGAATAAAAGCATAATGTCACAAAGAGTTATCAAATCACCAAGGAAGACAGCAAGAGATGAAGAAGGTAACAAAAAAACTAAAAATCAAACTGAAAACAACTAACAAAATGGCACCAGGAAGCCTTGACCTATCAATAATTACTTTAAAGGTAAATGAATTAAATTCCTGAGTCAAAAAATGCAGAGTGGCTACATAGATAAAAACAAGACTCGACTGTAAGTTGTCTAAAAGAGAAGCATTTTAGCTTTCAGGGTGTATAGAGACTGAAAGTAAAGGGAGAGGGACGGACACTCTGTGCAAAGGAAAACCAGAGGACTGGAGAGACGACTGTACTAACACTACAGAAAGTAGACGTTCCGTCAAAAACTGTCACAACAGACACATGAAGGTTTATATGAGGACAAAAGGTCTGTTTATCAAGAAGATTACAACAATCAGGAGTAAATACATATGCTCCCAGCATCGGGCACCTGAATGTATAAAGCAAATATTAACAGAAATAAAAGAAGTAATAAACAGCAGCACAGTAATAGTGAGGGATTTTCATACCCCACTCTCAACAATGGGCAGATCATCCAGACGGAAAATCAACAACAAAACACTGGATTTCAACTATACTGCAGATCAGCAACTTTCAACCTTTTTCAGGTCATGGCACACATAAACTAATCACTAAAATTCTATGGCACATCAAAAAATATATATTTTCTGCCAATCTGACCCAAAAAAGGTGTAACTTTGATTCATTCACACCAAATGGACATTGTTGTATTGGCTGTCGTCATTTTTTACTTGACAACCTACTAGGAGAAAACAGGTCAGTCTCCCTCCCTGAACAGCCAGGTGTTACATGTATTAAAAATTCCCACGGCACACCAGCTGAAAACTGCTGCTCTGGATGAAAAGGACCCGGCAGGCGCAGAGCAAACACTCCCCCCACAGCAGCACCACTCATGTGCTTCTTCAACACATGCGCAATGTTCCCCGGAGACAGCACTGCAGGATCACAAGTCTAGGGAGATTTAAGACTGACATACCAGGTATAGTTTCTCATCACAATGGCACAAAACCAGCATCAGTAACAGGAGAAAAACTAGAAAATTCACAAATATGTGAAAATTAAACAATAAACTCATGAACTACCAATGAATCAAACAAGAAATCAAAGGGAAATTTGAAAATCCAGAAAACAGAAATACAACATACCAAAACATATGGGATGGTACAAAAACAGTTCTAAGAGAGAAGTATATAACAGTAAGAGTACTACATTAAAAAAAAAAACTCAGATAAACAACCTGTCTTTACACCTCAAGGAACTACAAAAGATGAACAAACTAAACCCAAAGTTAGGAGAAGGGCAGAAATAAAAAAGATTAGAGCAGAAATAAATAAAACTAGAGACTAGTAAAACAATACAAATTATCAATAAAACTAGGAGTTGTTTTTTGAAAAGATAAACAAAACTGACAGACTTTAGACTAAAAAAAATGACAAGACTCAAAATTATAAATGAAAAAGGGAAAATTACAACTGATACTAAAGAAATACAATGGATCATGAGATCGCTATCAACAGTTTCTCATACATCAACAAATTGGATAACCTAGACAAAATGAGTAAATTCTTAGAAACATAAACTACCAACACTGAATCATAAAGAAATGAAAATTATGAACAAATAACAAGAAAATCCAATCAGTACTCAAAAACTTCCCCCCCAAATTTCCTCAACTAATGAATCCAGTAGTGATTTTTATCAAGTGCTTAAAGATGAACAACAATCCTGAGCAAACTTTCTCATAAAAATGAATTGGAAAGAACAGTTACAAACTTATTTTAGAAACTAGCATCACCCTGATATTAAATCAGTAAGGAGGGTGTAAGAACAGAAAAGGGCAGGCCAATATCCCTGATTGTCATGAATGTAAAAGTTCTCAGCAAAACACTAGCAAACCAAACCCCACAGCACCTCAGAAGAGCAGACATCACAACCAAGAGGCACAGGTGGCTCGGCACACACAGGCCAACAGTGGGGCACACAACGGAGGAGGAAAATCATAACTTTCACAGAAATAGAAAGGACCACCCTGGGCTGCCTTTCATTCTCTATAAGGTTTTTGGATGTGTAAATGTTTTTAACTTTGATCAAGTTCAATTTATTTTTTTCTTTTTTTGCCATACCAAAGGAATCTTGCCAAATCCAATGCTGTGAATATTTTCTGATATGTATTCTCAGTTTTGCAGTTTCCATTTTCACATTTAGGTCTAACATCCATCTGTAGTTCACTCCTACGCTGTGGTTTCAGGAAGGGGTCAAACACCACTCTTTGCATGTGCATATCCAGTTTCCCAGCCCCAGTCATTGAAACGTTGCCATTATACGGACTTGGCAATCTCATGGCCAATCAACAGGCCATAACCGTAAGGGTTTGCTTTGGGAATCTCTCTTCTATTCTGGTGGCCTTTATATGTCTGTCTTATATCATTACCACACTGTTTTGATTACTATAGCTTTATGGTAAACTCTGATACTGAAAAATGTGAGTTCTTAATTCTGTTCTTCTTCAAGATTGTTGTGGCTATTTAGGGTCCCTTGAGAATTCATATGAATTTTAAGATGAATTTTTCTATTTCTGCAAAAAAAAAAAAAAATGGCACTGGAACTTTGACAGAATAGATGTGGATCACTTTGCAGAGTACTGTCATCTTAACAATATGGAGTCTCCCCATCCACGAAGTCAGGATGCCCTCACGTTTATTAGGGTTTGTCTCAATTCTTTCAGCGACATGTTGTAGCTTTCTGTGTACAAGTCTTCCGCCTTCTCTCTTAGGTTTATTCCTAAGTGTTTTACTGTTTTGGATGCTATTGTAAATGGAATTATTTTCTGAATTTTCTTTTTCAGGTTGTTCCTTATTAGTGTATAGAAACATAACAGATATATGATTGTTAATTTCACATTCTGCAACTCTGTTGAATTTATTTATTTCTAAGAGTTTCCTTATAAATTCTTCATGGTTTTCTACATATAACAGCGTGTCATTTGTAAACAGAGATAATTTTGCTTCTTTCTTCCCAATTTCTTTTTCTTGCCTAATTGCTCTGCCTAGGACTTCCGATTCCATGTTGAACAGAAGTGATGAAAGCAGGCATTCTTATCTTGCTCCTGATGTTAGGGGAAATGCTTTCAGTCTTTCACCACTGACATGATGTTAGCTGTGGGTTTTTCATATTTGGTCTCCTGGTTGTTGAGTGGCTTTATCATGACAGGGTGATAAATGTGTCAGATGTTTCTTCTGCACCAAGAGAGATAAACGTGTGGGTATTCTTCACTCGTTCAGTTAATGTAGTATATTACATTGACTAATTACTTCATATGTTGAGTCATCCTCATATTCTTTACTTTGTGTTGATTAAAAATTCTGGAGATGAACAGTGGTGATTTTTGCACAACAATGTGAATGTACTTATGTCATGAAGTTGTACATGTAAAATGGTTTTAAAAAAACAGAAAAATTACCACAGTCTACTCCATCTTCCCCAAAGCAGAAGTCTCTCAGAAGTATTAAATTTAAAATGCAAAATTAATATTGCATAAAACACCACATGAAGTCACACAATGGAACATTATTTAATGATAAAGCAATGAAGTGCTGAGACTGCTATATCTTAGATTAATTTTGAAAACAGTATGATAAAGGAAAAAGCCCATCACAAAAGACAGCACATTGTGTGATTCCATTTATATGAAACGTCCAGAATCGGCAAATCCGTAATGACAGAAAGTAGATGAGTAGTTAGTTACCAGGGCTGCATGGGAGAAAAGGGGCCCGCAGGTCTGGAAGGGGACGGTAATGACTGATAATAAGAAGCACAGGGGTTCCTTCTGGAGTGAAGAAAATGTTCTAAAATTAAACTTTGGTGATGGTTGCACAAAATCATGAATATACTAAAATAGAGTGCATTTATAATTCTTCAATATATGGTGAATTTATGGTATATCAGTTATACTTCAATAAATCTGTTGAAAAGTGTTTTTAATGTGAAAAAATCACCAGCATTTCAATAATTGATAGAATCTACTTTTAAAATGAAATTTTAAAAAAAATCTCATTCACATTGGAAATAAAAACTGTAAGTACCTAAAATTAACCCAACAAAAATGCAGAATATCAGAGAAAATCATCAAACATTATTGAAAAATGTGAAGATATAAACACATCCAAATTGTTTTGAAAATGCAATAATTATCCCTCAATTAACCCACAGATTAAATGCAATTCTTATCAAAATGTCAGTCACTTGTCTTCTTCTTCACAGAATTTGCCAGGGGAACCTAAAATGTATGTGGGAAGAAACAGTGGCCCAAAATAACCAGGGTACTTTTGATGAAGTCGGGAGACCGGCCCTACCAGATATCAGGAGTCAGTATGAGGCTACAATTCGGTGCCTCTCCGTATGAACTTGCTACCCCTCCCATCAAGAGGTAGAGGCTTCCCCCCACCTTTAAAATTTACCCTACACTTACGACTCTTCAAACCAGTAAACTGTAGAGAAAAATGTGTTCTTGAACTTCCAAGACCAGTGATTAGAAGATCTAACAGCTCCTGCTGACTCACTCTTCCAGCCCGAAGCCACCGAGTCAAAGGTCAATCACGTGCTACTGGACAAAAAGCACAGGAAAAGGCCCTGAAGGCTGGAATGTCATGTGGAAACAAAGACCACCTGGGAGAATCACTGAAGCACCAGGAACCCAGCACCAGGGGCTGTCACTGCATGACTGCAATTGCACGAGAGTCCAGGGAGACCGATCGAGAACGGCCCATCTAAGTTGATCCAAGGAGTCCTGGGAAATAAAATGCTTGTCGTGCAAGATCATCAAGTTTTGAACTGTCTGTTATACACCAAGAGCAGACAGAAACCTGTTCATTAAAATGCAGTAATATTGGCAAAGGAGCAGTCCCTGGGTCAGAAAAGACAGACGGAGAGCACACACACATATCTGGACACTGCTGTATGACTGACTGGATCATGTAAGCCACCAGGGGAGAGAACTACCACTAGTATTAGTCAGGGGTCCAAGTGAACTCACAATATTTCCAAATGAATTAAACCCCTCAGTGTGAAAATCAAAAATGTAAAATGCAAAATAACAATAAAAATATAAGAAAATATCTTTATGCACAGAGGGCAAGGAAGAATTTCTTGGCTAAAACATGAAGAGGGCAAAACAAAAGACTGATAAAACCGACTATATCAAACACTTTGAAGTTACCACAAAGGGACACCATAAACCAAGTGAAAACATGAGTTACAAACTGGGATCAAAGTTATTTGTAAGATGCATCCAGCACATTTTTTAACCATAACCTAGGAGTGGGCAAAAATAGGTTTACAGATGTGAGTAAATGAAACAGAGTTTATTCTTGTGTTATTATTTATTAAGTATCATATTATTTACTTGTGTTACAACTATAAACCTACTTTTGCCCACCACTGGATATAAGGAAAAATGAGATGGGTATATGTCTAATCTAAACACCTTGAAAAGTACCTGGAATTTAAGGAAGGATCACTAATTATTTGATGAATGACTGAATAAACATCGTCTCACTGGAATATAATACTCAATTTTCTAACCTAAGTTCATTATCTTTCCTCACATAGTCCCTTCTCCCTCCTTAATTTCCAAAGTAAATAAACAGCAGAACCAACCTAACCATCCTAGAATCCTCTACCACTCCACCTGTCTACACAGCCTTTCTTTTTATACCCCCAAGGTCAAGATCTAAGCCTGACCTTTGATTCCATAATTGTCCCTGTCTCCTAAAACTCACCTCTCACACCTGTTCCTTTCTTCCCGCTCTCCACTGCCCCTTCCCTGGTTCCGGGCCTCAGAGCACGGGGACAGTCTAGGGCAGACTACGGTAGTTTGACTGCGTGTAGTCTTCCAACTGGTCCCCCTGAATTTCCCCTAAACACTGACCATGGTACTTTTGTCTCAAAATCCCTTAATACTTTCTCAGTTCCTACTAAGAAAGTAATTTAAATGCAAAGTCCAAAACCTTAGATCAGCTTTGGAATGGCATTTCTCCAAACATCTCCTAAACCACTTTTTCCCATAACCATTCGAGCCCATTCATGTCCTTCCTTCCCAGGTTCCTCTGTCTAAGCTAATTTTCTTTGTCTAAATGCTCTTCACGTCTATCTTTGCATGCCCAAAATCTATTCAATCTTCAGTAAAGCCTTCCCTGAATGCCACAGGAAATCACTTCTCTTGACTGTGAATGCCTGTAAGCACTCTTACACCACGTATTACATTATTCTTAAGTTTACTGGTACATTGCTTATTTCCCCTGAAGAAAGAATCCCTTACAAGGCATTCAGTAAAACCATTCTGAATGAATTTTCTGTGGGTCTGAGGATATCCCGTGCACAAGCCAGAACAGCCACGTTTCGTGCAGTGCCTCAACCGCATATTCTGACAATATACATTACGAATGATTAGGCTACCTTTGCCTGTAGAATACATTAACATAACGATTTAAATTATTTTTATCTCCATCAACTTAACAATATCTCAATGCTCTGTCTATAAGAAGTGGGAAATAGAATTTCTAAGTCCCATACCTCTAGATTCCTTGCAAATCTATTTTAGGAATTATTTTTCCTACATTGAATTCACTTTTCTATTACCATGGAAACCCATCTGCAATTAGTGTTGTTAGAATCTTTAAAAATAAAACTCGACTCAAAAAGCCTTCAAGTATTCAGAAGACTTCTCCAACATGGAGCATGGAAGTCGACTGTACACAAGGGTAAAACTACAATACATCACCCCACCCACATTAAAAAACTAGTCATCAAAGCCTAACCAACAGACTACAAATGGGCACAAAAAGAGTCCTTTTATTCATCTTTCATTTAGTTCTATTCTGGTTGCAATTTCACTGTGACTAACCTCTGGCATTTGGAAAGGTTTCCTTCACCCCTGTAGCCTATAGTAGATGTGGAAAGGTTTCCTTCACCCCTGTAGCCTATAGTAGATGTGGAAACATAAGAAATAATTTCTGTTTCACAATAGTATGTGGTCTACTCATGCCCACCACCAACACCCTAATACATAACAGTGAAAATACTATTTACTCTGAAGTTGAGAATGCCAAGTGGAAGAATAACTCTGCATTACAGTTATATCTTAAGTGAGTAATAAGTGAACCAAGTTCTAATTTCAGAACATAAGGCAAAAATCAATAATAGGCAAAAATTCACTCCGAATTTCTTTGGAAAAAGCTAGCAATCTACATGCATCTTAATAAGCCTAACAGCCCATTTCCTTGAGAACTGGGATAGATCACTGTTTCCTAGGCTGAATACCAGACGAGGCCACTGGTGTGCTCACCTGCAGACACTAGAGTCACCCTCGGGGCAAAGGGGGCCACAGCGTGATGAACACACAGGAAACGAGAGTAAGGGACACATCAGCAGATTCACATCTCCCATCTTCCAGATGCCTGCTCCAGAACACAGACTTGTCAGGGAACAAAGCTTCACGGGTATTTCACATTTCTGCCTGGTCAAGACTTTCTGAGCACACAGCTTTGGTACCTGGGTTAAAGGACAGCTGGATTGCAACCCCAAAAATGGAGCCCTCCAGACAGAGAGAAGCTTTCTCTCTCCCCAGAGCCGTATGTTCACATTCCAGGATGTTTAAGAAACAGAGACCTTTCCTTCTCTCCCCATCCTCAAAAGAGGATCTGTTTATATTCCAGAGCAAAGGTCTCTCTCTCCATATCCAGAGACACACATGGACAAAGGGCCAGCTATCCTATATAAGCTCCAAGTTTCCTAATTTCAGAGCTGGTCTCCTGTGATACAATATGCCGCTCACTATACACCTAAGTTTTCGATGCATCATCCCATGGAAACTGGGGCTTCCCAACACAAGCTACTCTACGAGTAGATAAAAGGCTGCTCTCTGGCCTAGAGATCTCAGGGTGTTTTAGAGTGTGAGTGTGCGTTGTCCATAATTGCAGCAAGCTGACTTGTGAGCTTGTAAGTAGAGTAAACTGTCAGGCCCTTGACAGTTTCAGACTCAACAATACTGTTTTACAGGGCACATTCAGTCAAATTCTTGCAAGTAAACTACATGCGTAATGTGACTCTGACATGTAATATCTTTTTTCATTGTTCAACCAATCTCGCACACCTGACTTTTGGACTGGAAAACCTCAAATGAGATACTCAGGTGACAGAAGCACAATTAACTCACCACGTGAACTTTTCATCTCAAACCCACCCCTCAAATGGCAATGACCTCTTGGCACAGGAGCTGGTATTGGCCTTACTGCAGAATGTGCAAGAAAGTAGGGCTTAAACTTTTACCTGTTTTGCTTTGAGGAAAATGAAACTTTTCAGGAGGGGTGAGATTAGTAAATAGTAAAATTACCACAGCTTTTGTTTCAAGTGGTTATACACACATGTACTGCTACATAAGATATTTTTGAACTTGAAATATCTACAAGTTAAACTTGACATTGGAAGCAGCATTAACAGGATGGAAGAAATAACCTTTTCATTGGTTTAATTCATTTTTATTAATGACTGAAAGTCTCACGGACATGCACCAAAATTCTCTGCTGACACATTTTTCTACAAACTACTACGGAGCAGGGAAGTTAAGGGGTCTCTTTAGGACCACGCTGCACTATTGTGCATCACACTCATTTTCACCTTAACCACATTAGACAAGCAGCACACTTCACAGCTATGGTTCATCCCTTCTTGTTAAAAACAGTATTTCTGTCAGCTCACTGTTTTCCAGTGCCACCAGAGGACATGCAGAGTGGCCTTGTGGCCTTGGCCCAAATACAGACTCCACCACTCAGCAGCTCTGAACTCCTTTCACCCCGATTTCCACTGTGAAATTGTTGCGAAGACTCAATCAAACATTATACAAATAGTACTTAGTATGATGGTACTTAGTATTTTCTAGCGCACAGAAAGCACTCAACAAATACTGGCTTGCATTCGTTTGTATAATTCCGATAACTTCATTTAAAAGGAAAAGTCAGGATTTTTATTTTATATTATCATTCCTCAACATTTTCACACTCAGGTCAAACATTACAACCTCTTCCCACATTTCTCAGTATCAAGGCAAGAGCGCACCTATAGAAACAACAGCAGGAAACAACAGTGGGGTTCTGAGGCCCTTGCATGGTAATGTTAGCAGAGAATGCTCAAGAAACAGGTATTAAATCCATACTTTTCCTATGCGTTCATGTCAGTTAAAACCTGATCTCTTGTGTTTGGGGTAAGTTAATGTTTTATATGAAATCAGATGAAAAGAAACATTAATTCCCAACTTCAGATAACAGCAAACGTGAACCGCACGAGCATCTCAGTGTCCTCCCACACACTAGATGGTGGCACCACGCAAAGCGCAGGAGGGAGACAGTGACACCTCGGACAGATGAAACAGAACAAGCAGATACAGCTTCGCGTGTTGTAAGAGGTGTTTTCCTTCTCATTGAAAAATACTTCCTGAAATTTGAAAAAATTTTGGTTTTGAACAATGGAGATGATACAACAAAGAGAAGTGGAATAAAGACTAAATTTACAAAATCTAAAACAAGTCCTTTCTAGAAATTATCTTTCGGGTTTTTCTGAGGTTTCAATTTCTCTAAACAAAACATAACATAACACTATATGTCAAAACCTACAGAGTTTGTCCAAAGTACTATTCAGGGGAAAAATTTCAAAACTTAAATACACTTATTAAAAAAATAGTAACATTGCCCTGGCTGCTGTGGCTCAGCGGATTGAGTGCCAGCCTGGGAACCAAAGGGTCGCTGGTTCGATTCCCAGTCAGGGCACCTGGCTGGGTTTCAGGCCAGGTCCCCAGTAGAAGGCGTGCGAGAGGCAACCACACATTGATGTTTCTCTCCCTCTCTCCCTCCCTTCCTCTCTGTCTAAAAATAAGTAAGTAAATAATAGTAACATAATAGCTATGTACAGTATCAGATGGGTACTAGACTTATCAGGGTGATCACTTTGTAAGTTTAGGTATACAAATCACTATGTTTGTATACCTGAAACTAATATACTAGTATAATATATACATTATACTAATATAACATTCAACTGTAATTGAAAAATACAAATTATTTTTTAAAAACAATAACTGAAAATGAGTAAAATATCAACAGTACCTATAGAATTGATTTCTATAAAGAAAAGAAGCATATTACAGGTTCTCCTCAGTAATCAAAAGTAAAACATTCCTATAAAAGCTTTCATAAGCAGAAATGGCATAAAGCAAAGAAACTACTGTTCATTTATAAGAAAAAATTCTGAGTGTTCTCAAACCCAAAATTCAACACACGCACAATGTTTTTATTTCATTCACCACAACTGAAACGCTTAATTACGTCCAGTTTTACACTAAGCTCTCTTAGGCTTTTGGATACTTAGGACACATCTTGCTGACAGATGAACACAATAAACCGAGAAAAAGCACGGATGCTCACAGACGCAGTTCAAAGCTACGGCAGCTGGAGGCTGAGATGCTAAATGGATCCCATAAAGAGCTGGTGAGGCTGCTCACTGGTCTGGATGTGCACAGCCCTCTAACAGCCAATGACAAACACACGCTGAATGCTGTTTTCATTTTCCGCCTTTTCTCATAAAACTGACAGTCCTTTTCGGATTTCTTTCAGTTAGTAAATACCGTTACTAACGTAGGTCTTTCGTAAAAGGGAAGAGGCATAAGAGGCAGTGGGGTTAGGTGAACTTTTGAAAAACCTGTAGAGAATAATATTAATATTTCACAAAATTGATTTATGATAAAGCTAGTTTTGACCTGTAAATAGGTACATGTTTGTTATTCACAGCTTCTACAGAAATAAAAAATAAAATAAAAAACTAAACTTTGAACTCATGTAACAAACAAATTAGACAAAATAACAAATAGCAAAAAAAAGCAGAAGGGGAAAAATCATTGCTAACAATTAATAGCATGAAAAGAGGGAGGTCAGAAGAGAGGGAGACGGAAGAAAGGAAGGCAAAAGGGAAAGAGGCTAGTAGGCTCAAGGAGAGCAATCAAGTCACAGGCTGGTTTCTAAAACATACCGAATTTAATAACATATTGTGTAAAGCTCATCATAATAAACTTTAAAGCCTGCATTAAATGGGCAATTTTAGAGAAAATGTAAGTGATAAAAATTGATCTAAAGTGATATGAAAGAACTGACCAGACCAATAATCAAATCATAGGTTGAAATGGTAACTAACGATTAAGCCCTCCAATGGGAACCAAGCCCCAAAGGTTTTAGAAAGAAAATTCTACTACACCTTCACAAAACAGGTAATTCCAATTTCTACAAACAATTTCAGGAAATGCATTTTTAAAAGGGGGTAGATCCGTGAAATCCCCCTAACTCAGGCTAGTGGACAAGTACAGAATGAAGGTAAGTATCATCGATGAACACAGACACAGAAATCTTCAAAGTCTTATAGAGTAAAGAAAGGATTATTTTTAAAATGTTTAACCTGATAGCGTATGCGCCAGGAGTATAAAGGTGTTTGAACACTCTATTTCTATGACCAGAGTTAATTCCTTACGCTGATTTTTAAAGACGGTTTATTGGTGCCCTACAAAAGCAGACTAAAATAAGAACACGGCACAGCTTCTTCTGACTCTCTTTGCCTCTCCACCTCATCACACCCCACGCTGGTCGAAACCACAGCCCACTGTTCATCCACGCCGTCCTAGCTAGAAGCAACAGTGGCTGTCATCCAGTGTCCCGGCGTACCCAGGAACTTCCTCTTCAGCACGAAGATCAGAAAAACAAGATCAACCTCTCCAGTGGTCCGAGAGTACGTGTGCCACCAGGAGCACACACTGACAGCTGGCCTCACCATTCCACAGCACTCCAATACCGTTTCTCCCCTCATGGCAATGCTGCTGTACATACCGAGCTGCGACCAGAAGAGTAAGACGATTTGACTACAGTGTGCTAGAAATGAGCTGATATAGACTTTAAACACATCTGTGCACAATAAAGCACATGTGTTGCCAATTCACCAGAAAAAATATGCACAGGTCTGGGAATTACTTCATCAGGTAGTGGTTAAATTAGCAACGAGGAAATACTCGTAGACCACTGAAAATGCTCAGAGCTGATTCTGCTCTCAAAGGTGGAATACTCTGTCTTTCAGAATAAGGGAGAAAAAGTCTGTTTTACAAAATCGTGTATGAAAAAATACCTCACTACCTTGCTCTAACCTCTAAACAAGTCATTTTTCTGACCATCAAAGGTATTCCTTCCAAAATTACAACTACTATCTTCTTCCTACAAGTTCTTCCAAGTATTTTTGTACTTTCATATAATTCTTTTATAGAAACAGCATCTTGCTTTCTTGGACCTCTTTTTAATTTATCAACATAACATGAACATCGTTTCTACTTCTGTGAATATTCTACATGATGTACAGTGCTGCCTCAGATTTCCCTGTGTGAACAGTCCGTAATTTGTACAACCCGTTCCTACTTTTGAACATTTAGGTTATTTCTAATAAAGAACTAGATGCAACAGAAAAGGATTAACATCCAAAACTTGTAAAGTATTACCATGAATAAATAAGAAAAAATACAAACAAACCTATACGACAACATGAGCAAGACTTGATCCAGAAGAGTTTAAAAATTAGGAATCTCAACTGCTGAGTAACATCGGAAAAGATGCTCACCCGCACTATAAGTGAGGGGACTGAAAATTAAAATATAGTGAGAATGCCCATCAGACTGGCAACACAGCAAGTGACCAACAATCAGGAGTCAGCAAGGATGTAAAACAACTCTCATTTACTGCTTGTGGGAGTATAAATTTGCCAATCACTTTAAAAAGCAGTACGGCTTACTTAGTACAGCAGACATGTGGAAACACTATACCCCTGAAGTTCCACTGCCAGGTATACGCCGTGAGAAACGCCTGCACACGTGCACAGGATTCGTGCACAACAACATTCACAGAGAGGCTGCTTAATAGTCCAAAGCTGGCAACAATCCAAATTGCAAACAGAAAAAGACAGGATAAGTTACGTGTGACATATGCGCGGTATGAACTAACACAGAGCAGGGAACTCAGCCCGCTGTAACTACGTCACCTACAGTGAGAAAATTTCAGTGTCAAATGAAGAAGAAAGAATACTGCGCTGATGATGTTTCAAGCTCCCGCCGGGAGCCCTGGTTCCTTCTCCTGTTCTGGTTTTTTTTGCCAGATCTCTTACCTTCTCGGCCATCCTCTGTGTTCCCTGAGCATGGTCTTTGACTCTTGTTCCAGTTCGTTAATGCAGCCAACGCACATACAATCGTGCCTGGTGGCTAGTACTTGCTCAGTAAACATTTGCTGAAGGAATTAAGTAACTCCTTCACATTAGTTAGGGGTGCACACAGACAGTAAAACGATAAAAATATAAGGTAATGAATATTATAAAAGTCATGGTGTAAGTAACCTCTGGGGTAGAGAAGGGAAAGGCAACACAGCAAGGATGCAGAAAATTTCTCACTCTTAACCTGAGCTTTCAAATGAGTGCATATATATGTATACGCACACTCACACACGCACTCACACACACAAAGGGGTGGGCAAAAGTAGGTTTACAGGGGTTCACATGGAAAGACACATACAGATTAGGGTTACTGCAATAGCTGCATTAACTCAAAAGCACAGCACAACGGCACAGCACACTCGGACACAATCTCGTAGGTGCCCAGACCGCCAGCCTTCGCTGTTCACACTCTCGTGTCGTCCACCTGCTGCACTCACGCACGCCTTGGTGATGGGTGCTTTCTAAACCTACATTTGCCCACACCAGTGTGTTCGTGTGCATATGTGTGTGTGTGCATGTATGTATTCATGTATATACATATGCATGATACACATCACAATAAGAAAAAATACTGAAAAATAAAACTCCATCAGCACTTCTTCCCCGAGCCCTACTCCACTTCTCCCCAACCCTCACTTGTCACCGCTGTGAGCCAGCACAAACACCAGGGGACAGCCAAATCGTTCAAGCTGTCAATTGTGGCAGACTCTGTCTAGGGACCTGACAGGAATTTTTGGATTTACATTGATTCAACCTTTGTTTCCAACTGAATTAGGAGCCATCGGACATTATTAGTAAACATAAGAAAATGAAAGTTTTACATCAACCAATAAGCCACCAATAGAAAAAAAACACTTCCAAGTATCACCAGGCAGATGCATGGAAATGGGTACAGGTAGATGTACGTGCAGATGTACAACAGGTATGACCTTAATTCAGTATGCAGGAAGTGTTCCAACTGTACCTGTATGCTGCCAAACTCAACATTCTCATAGTGGAAATGTGCACACTCAGCCATCTTCGGAAAGTGCCCCTTGGTGAAGGGTAACCTGCAGTACACGAAGTAAACACGTGAGGCACAGGCACTGAAACAGTGGACCTTACTCGCCTAAGGAGAAAATAAAACGGTTTAAGAGCTCATGCAAGCACAGCTATTTAATAAGCGCATGCGCATGAGCACACATATACCCACACGAACCTTTGGAGAAATAAACTGAATCAACTGAAAGTTGCATTTAGTGCACAGGTCAAAAAACAAAAGAAAATAAAAAATAAAAAGCATCACTATACTCTCCTAACCATGACCCAAGTCAGTGCCCATAGAAAACCTATGCTTCCAGGGGATGTGATGGACACTGAGAACAGCCAGCTTCTACGGAGAAGCAGCATCCCCACCAC
>VMDR010024608.1:0-14922 GCA_007922815.1 Macrotus californicus | reverse complement strand
AAAAATTTACTGGGGCAAAGGAATTGAAGAAAACAACTTGGATTTTAAGTTATAATAAAATTGTTACTGACTTAATTTCTATTTCTGAGTCAGAGAATAAATCCCATTGTGATTCTTAGAAGAAAATGAAATTTGTGGCATTTTCATGTCTTGAAGTAATCATTCTTACTATGCTCTCACTAAATTAGCTCTGTTCAACAAGTGTGGAATTCAGTTCTTATATTCACCATGTAGCTTTTTCTTCCCATAAGGAACATGACCCAGAGAAAATGGTGACTTAATGTTTAACCTATCTCTTTCCGCCTCCTCTTCCTCATCATATCTCTCATCTTCATCTTCATCTTCCACATCACTGCTCTGAGGACTGGAGACCTGAGACCCCGAAGGAGAAGGTGGTACTGAGGAAGGCCTGGGATATTTAAATCCCTCTGTCTGCCAAAGACAAAATAAGACACAGACATTATAACAACTTGATTTTGCAGTATGTAAACATTTTGCATATACATTTTATTACAAAAAACATAGCTGGATATTTTCTGTGGTCTGTTTCAGGGGCTACTAATTTTGGTTCTTTTTGATTCTGGTACCAAGCTCAAGAGAGATTCATTTAATACATAACTTTATTTTATTAACATTGACATGTGCCAGGTACTACCTTTATGTTATCTTATTTAATCTTTATAACCACACTCCAATAAATTGTTTTTTCCAATTTACCGAAGAAAATTAAGGTCTAGAGAGGCCAAATGATTTGCCCAAGGTCATGTCACACATATGTGGTAGAGCAAAGATTGTACCAGGGTGATGATCACTCCAAAACCTTCCACTTCACCTGTTATGTTACACTGCTAGCAGTGTCGGTCTCTGTCATCCTTTAAATTTGCTCAATGAAACTGCAGGGCATGCCTGCAGCCTGGTGGCCAGCCTGGGCATGCCATGGACAGCCACCACCACAAAGCATCATAGAAACTGGGCCACTGAGCTAACCCTGAAATCCCACCAGCTATTTTTACTTCAGTTAATGAGCAAAGATCACTAGGATTTAATCCAATTGCCCTTCTACCTAGGATTCACTGAGATAATTCATTTTATAAACACATACTAAGCACCAAACACAGGTCAGGCATGATAACGGCACTGAGGAAGCAGATGAGGAACAAGATCCCTGCCCTCTACGGGAGCTCATGCTTGAATGGGGAGAAATGTGTATGAAATTGCCACAGTGCTCATCAATGTAGTTAAACTACTTTTATCCATTATTATTATGTCGTACTTGTACAGTCATTACTCTACCCGAAAGTAAGAGAGAAAAAAAAAGCTGAGTCTTGCACTTAGGACTTGGTTCAGAGGAGACACTCCATACTTAATGGTTGAATACGTAGATTAATGAAGATTAATTATCTTCAACTGGAGCGTCCACCTCTAAAAAAGCTGAGTAATTAACTCTGTTAAAATCATGAACATGGGAGTGAAAACTGAGGGATTTACAAAACCCCTTTCATTTTCTTTATGGGCAAATTTTACCTTGTGTTAACTTTCTAGGTCTGCTCTCCTAGACCGGATAAGGGTGGAATCTAAATTGTATTATCAGGCAAAATTGTTTATGGTAAAAGTGACCCCCGATTGGGAAATTAACATCTGAACTTGCAAGATCCATAGCTTTGGAAAATCCCTGAATTTGATGAGTCTTGTAATTGAGCATATTTCCGAGAGACCACGGAAGATGTGTGTGGGAATTAATACAAGATGCTGGCTCCTGTGAGTCCTAGAAGCTGAGATGGATCTCAAACTCAATGTTATGGGTTCTTACACCTAAGCTATCACCTGATGGTTAGGGGGACAAAGAAGTTTAGCTCTTTGACCACTATGTAGACTCCTGGAAGGATAATCCCACCAAAGAGAAATGCCTGATGCTTCCCTGCTTCTAGCTGTGTTTCCTATCTTATGTCCTTCTAAGTGAACCTGATGGCAAGCAGCCTATGTTGCCCCATTCATATGGTGCAGTTGGACTTCAGAAGACTCCCTAACGGGCACTGCTGAGTGGAACGTAAATGCCCATCTTGTTCAATTCTTCCTGGGGTCCTTGGATTCAGTCTATGTTACTCTTGCCAAGTAGTCACCCTATATTTAACCACTTCCTTGGGTAGAAAATCAACATCCTGATAAAGCAGGCTACTTTGTTTTTGAACAACTGTCAAAGGAATGGATGCCTAATGGAGCAGTTTCAAGCATGAAAGACAAGAATGTTTTAGCATGGAGGTGCTGCCCCAATGACATGAGTTAGCTGACTGTCAGCTCATCACACATACAAGGCTGACTCTGTCAAGGGCTGTGAGGTGGTCTGGTTTGTCAGCTCCCCTGGTCTTTGCTTTGACAGGACACTGTGAAAAAGTGTAATAGTGTACTTAGCTACTTTCAAATTAAAAGGTATTGTTAGGAGTTGCCATAAATAATAAATTTAGCTTTCAAAACAAATAAGCAATACATAAAATATTTACCGTTGGTGGTGATGTGGGTTCCATATGGAATTTATCTGGAAAGGCTCTGCTTAACGTCAGGTGCCTGGCATGCTGATAATACTATGATAGAAGATGAATTCACAAGTTAAAAATTTATATACTTCAACAACCAAGTCATTATATAAAATATTCTTCTCTGAGTTATAAAATTTATTTTTTACAAAAGTGACAGATTCTATTCATCCTGAGTTTGAGAATCAGGAGAAAATGATAGTTCATAATTGTTATTTTTCAATGAGTAGGTAAAGAGATGCTACAGAACCTTGGACAGAAAAGCCGTATTGGCCTGACTGAATTCGGAAGTAGTGCTAAGGGCACTGAACACACTGGTTTCATCCCACGGAGAAGCTGTATGGTGCGGAGAAAAGATAAGGCCTGAATAATCAGACAAAGAGCAGCGACTTCCCACCATCATGTCGCAAGAATTTTTAGAACAGGCAATAGCTGACTGGTTAGTCCCAGGCACCGACCTCTTCTCCCTTAAATTGTCAAATGAGAAAAACACCAAGAGCCAACACTACAATAGCCATACTTGACTTTTTTTGTTAGATCGACAAAAAGATATTTTTTGGTGTGCTGCAGAATTTTAGTAATTCGTTTGTGTGCCATGAGGTGAAAAAAAATGGAAAATCTGCCTAAGACCCTTGTCATTCTCCTTTCATTATAATAAGAAGACAATAAGATTATTCATCCAGGGTTGTAATGAGCATTAGGATTAGGGTGTGTAGATACACAGCAAATAGCAGCATCTATCATTTGTCTGGGGAAGTTTAGCAGTTTAAACACTGAAGGCAAAGTCAGTTCATCTTTATTACATAAGTCAGCCAGTGCCATGATACAGGAACATCTGGGTACTTATAAACCTACTGCATGGAAGAAGGTATTTCCCTTTGCACTTGTCATTTTGAAAAGCAGTGTTACTCCCGTTACCCACTGTAGCTAAGGGATAAGATCACATTATCTGTAAGAGCAAAACAAAGTAGGGATTTTCCTCTGGATGTTTTTCTCATCTTCATGAAATATTTCTACGTACTTGTAATGCATCCAGTTAAGCAATGACCATAGAATAACTAGTAAGATCAGTGCTAGATCCTGATGGGCTTGCTGTTATGGGCTCAGACTGGATGTGAAAGACTGCATTTAAGACTCTGCAAATTCATAATATGTAAAAAAAGTACATAAAAAGTCACTGAGATTTGAACAATTATGACTTGACTTTACAAATTATGACTAGAATCAATGTATTTGTGATCCAGTGGGATTTTTAAAGTGGTCCTCTGTGTGGATCACAAATTTGCTTACTCTGCCTAAATATCTCCAGTCGAGAAGATCTGAGAGCCTCTCAGTTCGGTTCCTCTGGATAATCCTTTGACGGCGTGACTGTTTGCAAAATCCATAGAGAAACTGGGTCAGCTGATTGCAAGAATCATCTGGGGAGCGGAACCGCCTGTCAACAATGTAAATACCTGAAAGGCACAAAAGCCAAAGCACAGGTAAAAAGTAGGGCTCACTTTAGGGCATTTCCTCTCCTAGTTCTTAGGTTCTTTGGTAGATCACATGAGCTATCTACTCCCTAACTCCCTATTGCCTCTACTCTATCTTTTCCCTTCCAAGGCTGTGTATCTTCTATGATATCCTAACTCTATATAAACTCTCACCAACATACAGCCAACAAAATGGGTCTTGCTTTAAAAAAAATATCTGGCAGTATTGGGATACTCTGGATCAATGATTCTCCCTGGGCGGCTCACTAACCAGAATCTCTGGGGTGACCCGGATGTCAGAGCCTTTTAGACTCCCCAGTGTTCCCAGTGTACATCCATGGCTGAGAACCACAGTTCTAGCCTGAGAAGAGAGAGGACCTGGGAATAGGCAGTGTGTTGGCAGAGAATCCAGCTCATTCCCTCTTCGCTTGCTGCTAGGCAATGCGGACCTAGAAATGGTGATATGCAAATTCTCCTGCCATCTTAAACAACTTAAGTGAATGTTGATAACTTGGCCTAGACCTTTTAAATAATTATGCCCACCAATACAGCTATTGTAATATCACTTCTAAGACCACAGTCATTGTAATGTCACTCCTGAGATCACAATTACTGTAACATCACTGCCAGGTAGTAGAGGGACAAACCAGTTCAGAGGGAAAAAAAAGGTAAAGGGCAGGTTGATCCAAGTTTAACACCTTCTTTTGCAGTTTTTTTCTGTTTCCGTTTTGTCTGTCCATTTCACTCATTTTGCTTTTTAGTTTGTCTTTTGGGCAATGCATTTAATATTAATAGTGTTTTTATTTTTTCTATAGACCACATAATTAAGTCTACTTTTTATTAAACAAGAGCTATAAACAGTAGTTTAAACAGGATAGCTTTATAGTTAGCTTCTGTGAAGACCCTGGGCTCTGTTTGGTCAAACGTCCCTTCTCCCTGGGATGGGTTAGTGATGAAAAACCTCACCGTATGCAGTAGGATCAGCCACATGCTCCTGCATAAAACAGCCAAAGCCGGAGAGGTTGGTTGTCACACTGGGGATACCCATCACAGTGCACTCCGCTGCCAGGGGAAACAGACAAAGGTTTGGCTTCAGACCAGCTCCTGTGTCCTCTTAGTCAGTCAAAGGAGAAAAGAGCCCCATCTATTCTAGTGATGGCAGCGTTTACTTTGTGCCAGGCTCAGGATTCAGCTCTTCACAAGTATTAACTCATTTAATCTTTTCAGCAACCATGTGACGTGAGGCCTCCATTATTTCCACCTTACAGATGAAGAAATTTGAGACAGATAGGTTAAATGGCTTGGCCCACTTCACAGAGTCAAGGGACTGGGAGAGCTGGGATTTGGAGCCAGCGGCCCCGCTCCAGAGCTCTTGCTGGGAACCACTACTCTCTACTGCCCCTCTCACTACTGGTTTTGCTTTTCACTTCCTTCTAAGCTTATGTTTCTAAGTACTTGGCAAGTTAATGGGGTAGGGAGATGTTTTGGCCACGACCAGCCCCTCCCCCCATGGAAATCTCCCTCCGCACAAACCCCTCCCACTTTCTTAGGTGCTCAGCGAACCACATGTCTCTCAGTCCTCTCTCACCTTTCAGTCAAAACCTGTTTTTTCAGAAAATATCAAATATGTCTTACAAAACATTGCTTTCAAGGATATCTGTATTGTTAACAAGGAAATTGTACTTGATTGTGGAATAATTCTTGGTTGGCTAGTGGGGTTAGGTTAAAAAAAGAGAGGGAGATTTCCCCATGCCTATGAAGTAACACAGTTTAAACTGTGACCTTTTCTCATGCTCTGCAATTAATTATTTCCTTTTGGTTTTTCTCTAGAGAGCAGTGATTTCCTAATTTAGGATGGGGGTGGGTTGAGGGGGAGAGGAAGGTAGAATGGGATTATTGATCCATTTGAGAATCTGATAAAAACTATAGAACTCCTCTCTAGAAAAATTCATAAATAGATAGGTAGATATAATTTTAGTTACAATTCTATGAAACTTAACAAATTCTTATTTTAAAAATATTCATTAACACACATGTAGTAAAATGCCAGGTATCCATATAAACTCAACATATCTTCATTTGGCGAATTTAATGAAATAAATATTCATGGGGCTTTCTAAAAACAAAAACTTTAATGTGTTGTTCTGGAGTGAGTTAGAGTTAGTATTACATAAAAACAATTGTTCTAAAAAATTAGAGTTATCTAATATGCTAACTTATAGCACCAGAAGTTTCATTATTCCTGAAATTATAGGTTAGGTTAGGAGGGGCCAACTTCCTTGGGTTAATCTAAAACAGAATGACTCGTTCACTATGGAGTATTTCCCAAACTCTTCTTTGTCTCACTTTTATAAAAACATTTTATTTAGTTAGTTATTTTCTTACAGAGAGAGGGAGAGAGGGAGAAAGAGAAGGAGAGGAACATCTACATCAAAGAGAAACACTGATTAGTTGCCTCCTGTATGCCCCCGACTGGGGACTGAACCCACAATCCAGGCACGAACCCTGACCAGGAATCTAACTGGCAACATTTCCCCTGTGGGATGATGCCCTCCCTACCAACTGAGCCACACTGGTCAGGGCTCATCTCCTTATGTTTTATAACACCTTAAAAAACTATATATAGTTGCTCTATTATTTCAGATCAAGTTTAACTTTGTCCTGTAAAATGACGTTTTGGTGAAAATTCTGCCATAAGTTATACATCATTCTCTTTACCTGACATAAATGACTTCCCACATTCCTTCTGTTGCTTAAGCTTTGGTTTGTGCTTCTCTACCCAATAGTAAATTATATATCAAGTTGGAATATCACACACTATGTACAAAATAAAGTTCAAAACATCCTACCATCTATACATGTCACATACCTGGAGTATAACCCCACGGTTCATAGTATGATGGAAATACTCCAAGATGACAACCTCGGACGAACTCTTCATAATCCATGGGTAACAAGGGGCTGGTGGAGGATAGGAACTCTGGGTGCAAAATCACCTAAAAAAGGAAAATTCTAATGAGAAAAAAAAGACAGAAGAAATGAAAGCAAAACATCTCCTACGATTTGGTTATTTGAATGCTATAGAATCCTTGTGTTCTAGATTCAGGTGGGGGTGGGGGAAGAGCTAAGAAAGAAGAAACCAGGCGTGTCTTTTCTCCTCTCAGCATTCTATGTAAGTATCTACTCTGTGGACTGTCTTTCCCTCAGATTCCCAGGCCGAGATCAGAGGATAGGGAGTGTGTGTGCCATCTTTGTTCTCATGCTGAACTACATCCCTCCGACCCAGCCTTTACTGGCAATAATGGTTTTATTTGGTTCTGTAGCTGTTTCTATTTCACTAAGTTCTCCACACAACAACCAGAGTGAACCTTTAAAAATGCCAGCCACTCCCCTGCTCAAAATCCTACAGTGGCCTCTCCTTTCACTCAGAGGAAAAGCCGGTATTTACCATGGCCTTTACGTAATGTGTGCTGGTAAATGTTCAAGAACAAAAATCAAAAGTATAAATATATATTTGTACCTAAGTTTATTGTAAATTTTACTGATATAAAAGATAGAATTATAGCAGACAATTCCCAATTTTAAAAATTTATACACAAAAATCTGCACACAAATGTTGATTATCAAATTTATTCAGAATTGTTAAAACTTAGAAGCAACGAAGTTGTCCTGAAGTACGTGAATGGGTAAATAAACTGTGACACATCCAGATGACGGAATATGAGCTATCAAGCCATGAAAATGAGGAAGCTTAAATGCATATTACTAAGTGAAAGGAGCTAATTTGAAAAGGTCACAAACTGTATGTTTCCAAATATATGAGAGTGTAGAAAAGGCAAAACTATGGAGACAATGAAAAGATCAGTGGTTACTAGGGGTTGGGGGCAGGAAGAAATCAATAGCACCCAGGATTTTTAGGGCAGTGAACTATTCTGTATGACACTATAAAGGTGAATACCTGTCATTATATACTTAACAAAACACAGAGAAGGTTCAACACCAGCAGTGAACACTAATGTAAACTGTGGATCTTGGATGGTAATGACGTGTTGATGTAGGTTCATCATAACAAATGCGTCGCTGTGGTGGGGGCGCTGATAGTGGAGTGCATGTTTGGGGGAAGGAGATCTATTAGAACTCTCTGTACTTTGTGCTCAATTTTGCTGGGGATCTAAAACTAAAAAATAAAATCTATTAAACTACATAATACTTGTTATTATGAATTCCATGCCAATTATAACATAATGCTTTTGTTGATTTTTGACACAGTCTTGTACTTATTACCAACTTATGGTTCCAACTGATGAGCAAATATAGTTCTAACATAAATGTTGGTTGAGTCCTTTGTTAAGAAGCAAAAGGAAGAGTGAAATGCAGAGATGTATGTCAGACTTCCACAGGTTTATCAATCACATGAGGGGCTTCTTTGCTGCGCTGGATATTTTTGATAATGGAAAAATATTGTCTCATATTTTTGTGTCACTCACAATGCAATGACCACAGACACAACACCCATTTAAATTTAATCTGCATTATTAACATTTCTCTACCACTTTCTTAAATCTACACAATCAGTACATCATCAAGACATGATGTGTAGTGCTCACCTATCTTCACTCCATGCCAATTTCAAGCTACCAATGAGATATCACTGATCTGGAGGTAGGGAGGGCAGCAGCATATATTAGAGAGTATTTTCATCATGTGGGTTTAATAATCATAAATAATCCTAAGGGCATAGGTAATGGTAAAATGTAGTAAATGATTAGGGTGCAATGTGCTTTGGCAATTACTGTTTGTTTTACTATAATGAATTTTTACATTTATAATTTAATTTTTACCAATGGCTATGTATAAAACTAGCTAAAAAAATTTAACAGTTGGCTCTCATCCACTTATGTCAGCCTGTTCTGGGGCTGCACTGCCTGTGATATTCTACTATGGCAGAGACCAGACCGCATGGCTGTGACTGGAAAGTTGCCACTAGAATAGCTACTTCGCTGGTCACCTGAATCCTATTTCTTCCACTTATTAAACTTTTTACTGAACTATTATTAGGTTATCTGTCAGCCTCACCTCATATCTAAGTAGTTATTAAAAATAAATAAAATGTGATTTTAAAGTACTGGGGTTATTATATGTGGTTATATTACATAATATGGTTATATGGTTATATTATATAATATAAGCATATAGTTAATATAATATATAATTAAATAATATAATTAATGATATATAATGTAATATACTTAATATAAGATATAATGAATATATATTTCATTATTTTATTTTAAATTTTTATTTCATTATTTTATATATTATAATATAGATTGTGCATTATATATATTAGTGCCCTATAATAGGGGGAGAGATCCCTAGCCCTTGGCCCCATATGGGGACACAGCAAGAAGGTACCATCTATGAACCAGGAGAAGGGCCCTCACCAGAACTCAACCATGCTGGCCACTCGATCTTGGACTTCCCAGCTTACAGAACTGTGAGAAATTAATGTCTCTTGTTTATAAGCCACCCATTCTGTCATACTCTGCTGGCAGCCCAAGTGGACTAAGACAATTGCCCTCCAGTGCCACTCTATCAGTTCCCAGATACCGCCTCCCTGCACACCGCTCCGCAGCTGGGCCGCTCCTGCTGTGCACGCCTCCCCACTGTCTGGGCTCAGACATCTTTCTCTGCACTGTTGTGGCGCGGCCTCCTCCGAGGGCAGACGCCTGCCTGTGGTGCCCCACCTGACGGCTTTAGGACAGGCTTGTTTGGGATGGGAAAGGAAAAGAGAAAGAGGGAGAGGAAGAGGAAGAAACTCGTTTTGACAAGTGCACTACACCTTTTGTTTTTTATTCATAGAATAAGTATATATTCTTCCAAAGAGATTACTTAATTTGGGTACATAACATCAATAATAACTAGTTGTATATAATACTTTATATATTATGAATAATTTTCACATATGGTGCCCTGTGCAATCTTAGCAACATGGTGAGATGAATAAAATAAACATTGTCATTGTCCTAATTTTAGAAATTAGGAAACTAAGACTTTAAAGGCATTAGTTTTATATATATCAGTAGCTTCATAAATAGGAGACATGTTAAATTTAAGAGGAAATAAAATCATAAATGCCCACAACCAGTATCATAAAGATGATTTTCTCAATCACAAGAACCACATATTGGCAAAGTAAAAATGGATAAGATATTTTCCTCCAGAAAGCATGATTTGAGTTTCTGTTATGTGCACCATACCACACTAGGAGAAGAGACAAAAGACACAGGTATGGCTGTCCAGGCAGCCATCAAAGTCACAGCTCATTATACTCTTTTGGCAAATATCCAGAAAAGGGGATTTGGAAGGCATTGTGCCTGTTTGGCATTTCCACACGTAGGAAAATTTGTACTCTCCAAAGCCCATTTTGGAACATGAAAACACCACAGCTCATTTGTTTTGTTCCCAGCCAAACAGAATGAATCAAGCAACTAAAATAAAAAGACAGCTGCTCTGGGCCCTAAAACAGACAACTGAAGCAGCCCAAGGTGGAAGAAAGGGCATTAGAGGTCAGCCTGAGGATACAGGGAGGATTAGATGAGATCCTGCATACAAAAGCCCCTAGCGGAGCAGCTGGCCCTTAGCAAGCTCTGGATCGGTAGGGAGAAACAAATGAACAAACACGTGTGTGACTGTGTTTATCTGAGGAGGGAAGTTAGGTCCCAGGAAGTGAGTTACTTGCATGGAGTGTCAGCACAGGGTAGAGAACTGCCATCTGCAGGCTGGGCTTTTCTCACTAGAACACACTGCTGAGAGAAGATACATTCAAAGTCAAAATAATCTGCAATGTTTCCTGAATCAAACCGTCCCATTCATATAAAAAAACTGGTCAGTTCACTCTGAAAGTTAAGAACTACTCTATCGAGTTCTGTAAATATACAGGCAATCAAATAGGACTTATAGCTTTGGGTATATGTGGTTAGGAAGGGATTATTCTTTTACTTCTTTTGCATGTATTTGTTTGCTTTATAATAATAAATGAATATCTCAAAATATTTATGAGTTTAACTGCATAAATAATTTGTATGAGATAAACTTCCTTCTCTATTCATTCTACATAAACCATGTGCTACTGCATATCTGTGCCTGTTCAGCTGCTGCTTCTGCCTGGTGAGCCTTCCTTCCGGTTATTTGCATGATGAACTCCTGCTCATTGATCTAGATTTAGCTAATATGTCACCTCTTTTATAAAACATTTTATCAAATCTCCCAGGAAAACAAATCTTCCATCTTCTACCCTCACCCAACCCTGTTCATACCTCTCTTCTAAAAGTTATTAAGTATCCATCCTGTGCTGTTACTGGGCTAAGGACAACTAAAAGCTAACCTTTATGATGCACTGGCCATGTGCCATACTGTCTCAAATGCAGCATCTATTACTTTTTAAATCCCACAACAGTTCTATGAGTGTGAGCCTATTTTATTATCATTTTACAGATGAGAAGATTGAGGCATGACAGGTAGACTAACTGAATTTATAAATTGAATAAGTGGCAGAGATTTAAAGCCAGACAGCGTTAAGTACCGTCTTTAAGGATTGATATGTTGCCTTCCTTAGAGATGTGGCAGTCCTGAATTTGCTGCTCAGATTTCCTCTAAAACATCCTAGACTTTGGGATTTTGACTGACAGCCCCAACTGCATCCACTCCAGAACCACTACAGCAACTGATCTTGGCCTATAGGATAGGCAGAGATGGGTACTAGTGCCAGCCCATGGCTACCCAGTGGGTGATTCTTTTAATGAGTAAGCTTTGTTTGGGGAATTTCTGTCACTATCATAGGGATTTAGTAGGGATTCAGGGGAATTCATGTGAATCCCTATTAAAGCTGTTACATCCAACTTCTCATAGAATAAGGCAGCCATCTGCTTGCCAACCTGAAACTTTTGGTCAGTAAAAGATACACATGAAGGTAAAACATAAAGAAAAAGCTGTTAAATACAGCAAAATCTTGCCTGTAGTAACACTAATATGTTAAAATTAAGTCAACAGTGAACCACAATGCACACAGAGGCATCTTTCATATTAAGAAAAAAAGCATTGTAAAATAATACTGAATTTGTGTTAGCTGTTGAAACTATTTTTTCTTATTGTTTATTTGTTTGTTTTTATACACACATGTGTGCCTGTGTGTGTTTTTTTCTCCCACTAACTGACAAGCCATGTTGAGTGGTCTTGGTCTACTGCTTTTCCCCTTTTTGAATCACCAAATAGTCCTGCTATCTGTACATATTTTTCATGTATGTGTTTATCATTATGAATTCTAGGGTTTTTTAAAATTACCTTTGATTTTCCTCTCTAAAAAAAGAAAAGCTGAGCGTGTTTTAGAACCAACTGGGCTGTAGCCTGTGGCTCTTCTTACCGCATCCTTCCTTCCTGCCCTCTTCCCAGGCAGACTGCACCTCCCTGCCTGCTCAGGCTTTCCCCTCTTTACCCTCCATGGCATTTCCACCAATAAGCATTGTTCATATCTACTCCTGTCATAGAGTCTGCTTCGCAGAGGATGAAAACTGAGAAAGAAATAGGAGACATGATCACTGCCTCAAAGAACTCACAGTCTCTCTGGAGAAATGGACACATTTAAAATTATGAAATTCAATGTGACCATTCCTACACTGGCAGTAGATATGAAGTGTCTGGGGAATGCAGATAAGGAAGTGACTCTTTAGTGTGGAGTAGATGAGTGTGTACTAAGGGAAAGGGCCAGGAAGAGATGACTTTTAGGTTGGATCCCACAGGAGTAGTTAGAAGGACTGAGAAAAGGGGATGTCAGAAAGAGAGAAGAGCGTGAACAATGACACAGGGACATGAAGGTGTTTAATATGTTCAGGAAATGAGGTTCTTGTCCATTTCTGGAAAATTGCCTTACTGTTATCTTTTTTGGAAAACATGCATCAGCAAGGCATACTGAGTTCAAAGCTTCAAGGGGTCTCCAGTCACAGTCTTCACAAGAGCAAAAGAATCCAGCATCACCTCTCCTTTTCCTGCCCTCCCACATCCGACTTCCACCTGTATTTGTTGTACATAACATGTGCCAGGCACAGACAGATAGTCAAAGGAAGATCCACAGGTATGGTATGACATAAAAAGTTCTAAGAAAGACAGAAATCTATGGGAAAATAAGACACTTTCTTGTCCCCATTATTTCCTTTCCATGAGACAAAAATATATAAACAAATGAAATGAGAAGGACCAGTCTAGGGTAAATTATGAGAAAGAGGCCAAGTTACTGTTAATACACTCTGTGATGAGTCTCTGTGGACCCAATCCTGCTGAAAAACGTAAAGGAAGGTACATCCTTGACAGAGAAGTTCCTGCGTTTCCAGGGAAAATTTTGTAGCCTATTTGTCACAGGAGGTATGTTAGGTGTTGAAAATTTTTGAAATGCAGAAATGCATATGAGGAAGTACAAACCACCCATAATTCTATGGCACAGGGCAATACACACATGTATATGCATGTGTACATTTTATAAATAACTTGTATTATTTAATGTTGTATTATAAGCTCCTCTTACTATCAAGAAGGTTTCTTCTGCTTGATTTCTACATTCTCCTCTTCTAATTCTCTGCTCTTTCTTTCTTTCCATGCCTTGTCTTTTAACCCCCCTCTTAGATCCGAGGTTTCTTTGAGTCAACGTGTCTCTCCACTCATCCAACCTGGTCTTCCAGCATGGCGGGTGGTCATTCCTTGGTCTCTTCTACTGTCCATGCACTGACAGCTCCCTTCACGACGATGTTTTCTAAGTAACTCTTCAACATCTCAAGTTCAATATCTCACACATAACTCAAACGCATTCTATCAAAAACTGAACGTGGCCTGGCTGGTGTGGCTCAGTGGGTTGAGTGCCAGCCTGCAAGCCGAAAGGGCTCCAGTTTGATTCCAGCTCAGGGCCAGGGTTTCAGGCCAGGTCCCTGGTTAGGGGGTGCAAAATGCAGCTAATCAATGTTTCTCTCCCTCTCTTTCTCCCTCCCTTCATCATCTCTAAAAAATATACAAAATCTTTAAAGAAAAATGAACTCAATTCATGACATGACCCTCAAACCAACTTCTGTTAAAGCCTTTCTTAGTATTTAGAAAGTATTGGTTAGATACTGAAGCCAAGAGGGCGTTATTCTTGCCCTCTTTCTCTTTCTCACTCTTAATGTCCATTGGTCACTAAGTGTGATTTTTCTCCTACATGCAACCGTCTCTTCCACTGTTTTGTCTTCTCCAGTACATCCTACATGCTTTTGTAAGGGGCCTTCATCATCTCTCACCTGTACTGTTGCAGTAAGTCTTTATTTTGTTTCTTTCCACTACAGTTACCCATGCCTGTACTTAGGACTGAAAACAAGATAAAAAATGAATTTAAGAATAGACTGTTTATTCAAGAAATTTTACAGAGCGGGAAAGACAGAAACATTCAAGAACATCATAAGGAGACAGAGGTAAGGAAAAGTTGTTTGTTTTCCAATGTGGAGAAATTCAAAGAACATATGTAGACAGCAAGGAAAAGAGTTGTGTTTTATTGCCTACACAGTAAGAGAGGGTAAACAGGGTAAGTTTCCCAAAAATGTGGGAGGGAATGGGATCCTATAAAACCCTTAGGTCCTCAAGGAAAGGAAGCAAAAATAGGTCAAAAATCTAGATTTGAGGCCAGTCTGGAGGGACACTGAAGGGGTTTATACTCCTTGAATTCTCAATTAGGTCATCTGCTAATGATAAAAGAAAGAGGGGAAAAGAGGACCTTTGAAAAGATTGGTGAAAGATTTTGAATACTGGTGAATGAAATTGAATATGATTAAGCAATTATTTGTTGACATGTTCACCATTGCCAGCCACATCTAGCAAATGCCTGGTATAATGGGCCCTCAGTG